>CM033475.1:202830812-202926195 GCA_019447015.1 Hymenochirus boettgeri | reverse complement strand
CAAGATAACAATAACAGTGTAATAGAACTACACTGCAAGATAACAATTAGCGTGTAATACAACTACACTGCAAGATAACAATTACAGTGTAATAAAACTACGCCGCAAGATAACAATTACAGTGTAATAGAACTACACTGCAAGATAACAATTACATTGTAATAGAACTACACTGCAAGATAACAATTACAGTGTAATAGAACTACACTGCAAGATAACAATTACAGTGTAATAGAACTACACTGCAAGATAACAATAACAGTGTAATAGAACTACACCGCAAGATAACAATTACAGTGTAATACAACTATACTGCAAATACAAGATTGCAATGTGTGTGTCTACCCTAAAGCAAAAATGGAAATATTAAAAAAAAAAAACAATAAAAATTTAGTAAATAATGTATTTCAAACACATCATGGATGTAAACACAGGGACTCACAAGCTGTAACATATGCTATATTACATGTAATGAAAAACTGATACTTAGTGGATCCAGTCACATAAGGGACTGCTGGGAATTCTTTGAGAAGCATCCTTTAACTTTCAAGTTAAACTAAATTTACATTCCCATTTTCCCCAATCCATAGCTGCATAGTACCCAGGGTAAAGACCTGAACTGCTAACTTCTCACCTCTGGTTACTTTATCTAACTGCTAAAATACTCAAAGTCTCCCTTGGCACTCCAGTGCGATCCTCCTCTCTGCCGCTGTCATAAACAGTTCGCTATGCAGCCAATCGGAAGACACCCGATTTATGTCACACTTCGTACTATTTAGCTATGGAGGGAGAAGAGCGAGGGGGAGGTGAGTATAATTGTCTAATTGATTTGCAGCTACAAGCCCACCCGTAAAATACATACAGACATGCAGGATACCCACGTTTGAGACCGCTTGTTGCCTTTTGAGGAGGAGTGTGTTGTACAACTTTGGTGCCCCCAAAAATGACATGCAGTTTGGAATCAGAACTCATATCTAGAACATGCTCTGGATCCAAATCCTCTACAGGCTCCTGCATACGAAACACAAAAATCTTAAAAATGTGTTCTTAACTCTTACAATAATAACAGTAGATAATATGTATATAAACTACTGTTATAGTTTCCATTTAAACGGACCTTCATCTGAGGCACAGATTCGCCTGTCAGCATGGCTTCGTCGACTATACAGCGGCCACGAAGAAGCAGCACGTCACAAGGAACTAAGTTTTCACTGGCAGATCGTCCTGCGATTAAGCAAAACAACGTAAATATAAACAAAATTCCAAGCACTAAGGGCACGGCCACACTGCAACGCAAACGCATGCGATTTCATTTGCAATTTCGTTGCGTTTGCACATGCGTTTTTTCATTAACTATTGAAAATTGCATGCGATTGTGATTTAAAATGTGGAACGCAAATCGCAATAGCAACGCACCCTAAAACGCGCATTTTCGGTGCATTGCTGCGTTTTCAATTATATGAAAAAGATGCGAGCGCATGCGCAAACGCAAAAAAAGTGCAGCAGTGTGGCCTAGCCCTAAATCCTCAATACAATGTTTGGGCATGCAGCTGTAAGTATTAGAGTTCTAATTTAATTCTTTAAAATTATATTATGTGGCTTGTTGATTTAAATACAGGACGTATCTCCACAGAATTTCTTTTGGAGGTGTTAACAGCTTATGTGATTTTTCAAGAAAACAGGGTTGAGTGAGTGTTGTGTTTGCACTGAATTATTACATATAAAATATATTAAATTTAGCAACCCAGGAGAAGAGAATAAGGCAAAGTCTTAAAAGTCAGAGCAGTTTTTTGCTCTGCTTCCTAGAGAAGAATAGCAAGAAAAAATATTCAGTTAGCGAACAGAAAATCTAGAATTTACCTATAGATACAATATCTCCTGGGATAATTTCATCACTAGATATTTGCCTCCACTTGCGATTTCTGTAAACCTAAAAAAACAAACACATTCTTTTGATTTGTGTTATAAAATGCTTTCATGGATTTGCTTTTTTCCCCAGATAATTTCACAATGTCAGAAGACGTCTAACTTAGGTTTAATAAAACAAGGGTAAAAGGGGTTTAAACCAGATAATTAGTGTCACTGTGTGAATTGCACTGAACATGAGGGCAAGCGTCTATGATGAACAAGAAAGAGCATAATTTTTCTGCCCAAGTATTTATGGGCAAAGAACAAAACTAAAGAAATTCTGTCTAGCCAAACAAAAACAATCAAAGACCCTGGCGCAGGCAAAGTCGCTATTAGCCAATGTGATGGGTGAATAACTGCAATCGTTAAATCGTGGAAAATCTTGCTGGTGTGGCCTAGCCATTAAAGCAGAGTGTAACTGTGATATTCAATATAACGCAGCCTTCACCTGGATCATGTAGGGCTTGTTTCCCATCTTTCTTATTTCAGAAAGGTTCTTCATCTGTTGCTGGACAAGGGAAGCCTCGAACGCTACCAGCATGAATAGAGTGAAAACACTGTAGTACCAGTACTCATCCAGGCACCATAAACCCACACAGAACACCTATGGGGCACATAAACGGTTAATATTTCCTATTTCTATTACCAGACAAATCCATTCTTGTTTCAGAAACACAAGCATTAAAATAAGGGGGTTAAATCACCAACCAAATCCAACTTTGGTTACAAAAATCGTTTCTGTAGGGTTAAAATTTGCTTCTTTGCAAACCGTGAAATCATTTTGTTAATAATAAAGAAGAGTAAATGTTGATGTATATTTTAGGTCATTCCAGATAATGTGTAGCCTGCTAAACCCTATCCCCACCCCCACATATTTATATTAACCCATAGCCCCTAAACATTTGCTATTATAATTTCCATATCACATTTACCTGCAATTCCCAATCAAACTGTAGCCCCATAAAAAATTCTTGGGCTCTGAATGACACAAAGGCTGAAGCCACACGATTTACGTAACGAAATGCATCGCTCCCTAGCGCACTAATGTCGCCACATCAACTAGGCCACACTAATGTGCGCTTTTAAAAGCGCAGTCGGATTGCACTTAAGAACGCTTCAGTGTGGCATAGCCCTAAAGAACATGCTGATTATCACCAGGCCTCTTTCACTGACTATTAAGCTGGGTACACACAGAAACAATAAAGGCCAATACTTTGGGATACAAAATTCTATCTGCCACTTTACGTTATACTGGGCACCCGAACAATCTTCCTATACAAAGTGTAGGAGAGCATTGGGACTGTGTGTAGGCATTTTTACAGTTTCCAATGGAATCTGCCTGCTATGAATCTGGACTGAATGTACGCAGCTTTACAGTCTCAATGATTACATTAACGTACCAGGAACATAACACTGCCCTGCATACAACATTGTCCTGCTCTGAACCAAACAAGCAAGAAGAGGATGAACACACTGAAAGAATATTTTCTCAAAACAGAAAAGGCACAGAGAAAAAAAAACATTTATGGAACAACAGACATGAGGGTGGGTAATGTTTACTACAAACATATTATTGTTATGTAAAAGTAACGCGTAGAAGGACACTGGCAGAAACTGCTTTACCTGGAACACAAAGAATGGGGCAATTGCTCGTTCTTTGAAAAGATGTAAAAAATCTGGAACCACCATTTCTGCTCTGAAAACAAGACAAAAACAATCAATCCTACACTCCTGCCCTGGGTACTTATTTTTAAGTAAGTTACTTTTTACAGTGGAGTTGTCCGTTAAAGGGGAACTGTGGTCCAAAAATGACTTTAGGTAAATTGATAGGAATTGCTCCCCTGAATTTTGGAAATTGGAATTTTTCAAATTTATTTCCATTGTTTATTTTGCATAGTTTTGAAGATATTTACATTTTTGTGTGTGATATGGCAGCAGCATCACCAGGTCCCCTGCACTTCCTGCTTCCTGCTCTGAAACTCTCAGCCAATCTGTCCTGTGTCTCCTCCTCCCCCTTGCAGCCCCCCTGGTCCCTCCCACTCATGGACCCCATGGTCCCTACAGTTGCAGGCCCCCCGTGGCCCATTATCTTACAGCCCCATGTGGCCCCGCCCACCCACGGACGCATAAGCCCCGCCCACTCATGGGTGCCGTGGGTTACTCAGACCCCCCCCCTACAGAAAACTCTGTGGAATGAGAACTGTTTTCACACAGTGAAACAGAAGGGCTGTAGATTCCCTTACCTTCTCTGTCAGGACTTCACACAGCAGAAAGGAGGAGGGACTTCCTGTCTCCCTCACACACTGAGGGAGTCTGAGGCTGTGCTCGCTGGTAGCACTGTGCAGGAGAAGCCTCAGGAATGTCACAAGTCAGCCTCCCACCCATTAACTTTCTGGTCAGTCATTTCTGTATATCTTGGGCTGTGGAGCACGTAGATAGGTGGTTGATGGCTCGTTTTAAAAGGTAGGAAACTGGCCTTTTATTTAAGTTTAACTTGTTTGGAGCCCACAGTTCCCCTTTAAAGGGTAACTGTTGTCTCCATACAAGTGTTCACACCTTTCAAACGAGCCTAGGGTGATGTTTCTAGCTTCTCTGGCTTGCAACTTTATAGTCCCTGGTCTGTCCTGTCTGTCTGGGTTTCTGTGACAGTCACATTCCGCCTGGCCGGATCTCTGTTTTTCCAAAAAACTGCTTGATATTGTCATTGGAAAAATTGGAAACTGTTTTCAACATTTTAAGCGATCCAATCGAAATCACTCCAAATGCCGAGCCCATGTATAAGGTGCTTTACCAACCAGCAACCATTCTCTATTCTTTCTTTTGGACACCTTAGGGAAAGAAATAGTTTTCTTTTCAGGCTTGTGGTTAGTTTTAAAAATGATTTAGAAGGCTTATGATGCAGTGGATCATGCTCTGTCCGAGCAGGGGGCATGCTTTAACCTTAAACTTGGAGGCAGACCCCAAAATTCTGGTGATGTCAAAGATCACAGTACTAGTAAGTAAAACCATCCTTTATACTGTTGTACCCTTAAATAGACTGAAGCCAGAAGTATAATCCTGGAGTCATTTTAAAAGTAGGAGTGTGCCCTTTTTAATAAAGGACGGAGACCACAATTCCCCTTTAATTTTGGCCTATGATGATAGTACATAGTACAGAGGGGAAAAACCAATACAAGCTGGGCATTTAAGGACCAATTGAAAATCAAATGGAGGATTAGTGATTGAAGAACCAACTTGCACAATGGAAAATGTTCTGCTGCTCCATAAATTATGGCATAAATAAAGTGGCATTTACTTAAAAAAAATTGGAACTCTTTAATATTCAAGAAAGTAGGAAAAAGTACTTCTACCTCTTGTAGAATGCCTCTTGTTCTTACTGAACCACTGATGTTAGCTACTCTAGTTGACACTCAGAAGTAAAAAGAGGAGTTAGGAGTACTCATTCCTACCTCCCTAAAAACTGTAGATTTTATTTAAATAATCTACTTTTGTTTTTTAATTTACTGCCCCTTTAAGGATATATTTTGGGTGCAGATCCTAAGCTTAGCATGTCAAAATACCCAACTGTCAGACACCACTTCCTGCTTAGCTCACTCACACAACACACTGAGAACCCCTTAAAAAATGCATTTCTGTTCCAGCCTAAAAGTAATTATAAATGGTGGCCTTATACGTGTTAGACGTTACAGTAGATTAGATGTTCAATCCAAAAAACAACTGCAAGCTACTGCATTGGTTCTTACCTGCTGACGTTCCTGCGATGCTGCCCAGCTGGATAATATTGGATGTTAAACGAATGCTAGTCAAAAAGTAATTGGCTCGGGCAGTTGTCTGGAAAGTTGTATGAACATTGGCAAGTAAGCAGTAGGGATGGACTAGAACTCAAACCTAACTTTTTAGAACTCTGCAAACTTTTGGGGTTTTTTCCGAACATATTTTCAACAATTATGGAATTGGGTATCCCTCAACTTTAGCGCTCTATAACACTAGAATGCGGCGACCGGTACATTCCTGGGTTATCAACGAATTTGAGGGTTACCAAACACTGCATTCAAGGGTTAATGTCAAATTCGTCAATAACCCTTGAAGGTAGCGTTCACTAAGTCAGCGATATGTACGTGTTACCCAGACCATTTCCCAGGCCCAAAGCCATTACAGTAAGTTATCATTGCTATTTAACTGTATTTTATCAGAACCTTTCAAAACTATCTTTCCCTATTGACTTGACGGAGTCCGTTTTCAAACTATAGAACTTTTACTGAAGTTCTATAATTTTAAAAAGAACCGAACTTTAGGAAGTCTGCCATCTCTAGAAAGCAGTAGTGGGCAACACTAAAAAACCCATGCTGAAGGTCTTGTAACTAAAAGTATATTTACAAATGAAATATATAGCTTTAATACGCTGGTATTTACTTGTTTGTTCCATATTTCTTTTCCGCAGCTTTAATATCCACTTCTTCTACATATCCTTTTGCACTCTGGTAATAAGACATGGGGCATTCCACAGAAAACACAACTGGGAGGAATTCCTTCTTATTTTCTTTATCAAATGAATACTTAATCTTCTGAAATTCGAATGAGAGGGTTTCTTGCCCATCTGCTTGCTGAGAAATAAAAAGGGTGGATTACATGGTGTTTTTCATAGCGTGGCATTAAAAGGTATCTCCACTGGTATAATCATAATTTTGGCATTCAGTTTTATTGAAGAACGGGAGGTAAAGGAGCTGTGTCTTACCTCCCATTCATCAATAAAACCTTTAAGAGCCAGGAGAGAAGGTAAGGAACTTACCAGATCAATTGCTCCTCAGCTGCGTCATCTGACAGGTACTGATGGACTCTGTGTTCTATGCGCATCGCACTGAATACCAAAGTTTTGATTATACCAGTGGAGATACCCTTTAACAGATAAGCTAATCTAAATTTAACTAGGTGAACATATGCTTATGTACAATGGAGAAATTCAACAGAATTGAAGAAATTTATTTTAACATGTATTAAACAAACATATTTCAGAAAAATGCTAATTTGTTTCTCTTATATAGTTTCTTCAGATCTTGTTAGGCTAGAATAAAGTTTGTCTGTAAACTGCACAGAGCATTTTCAAAAACATAACACCAGGAATCCGAGTGATCACCATTAGCAATCAGCCTTAGTACAATGCACTGTGGCAAATGGTCTCAAGTGACCAATCCTATCCAAACAAAGAGTATATGGTACAGGATTGCCAGCACTGACAGGAATCAAATTGGCCCTGTGTGCAGAACTTTCCAGCTTTGTAACATGTACATTATCTCACAATTACATTTTTGTAAATATTGCATGGTATCTTTTGATGGGACAATACTGAAGATGTGACACTTTGATACAACATAAAGTAGTCCGTGTACTGCTTGTATAACAGTGTAAATTTGCTGTCCCCTTAAAATAACACACAGCCATTAATGTCTAAACCGCTACCAACAAAAGTGAGCAGACCCCTCAGCAAAAAATGTCCAAATTGTGCTCAATAGTGTTTAGGTCTGGAGACATGCCTGGCCAGCCCAGAACCTTTACCCTCGGTTTCTTTAGCATGGCAGTGGTCATTTTGGAGGTGTGTTTGGGGTTGTTATGTTGAAAAGGCAGCTTGAAAGCTTATGGAGAGAGGCCCTTCACTGAGCATGAAACACCTTCTTATAACAGAAGGCATCTTGCAGTCTCATGCTATATGAATAGCATTGCCCACAAAATCCAAGTTGCATGTTATTAGCCAGCGGTTCTGGACACACGCATAAGCTAAGGGACATAAAGGATTATTTTGCATATCTCCGCCCCTTACTCTGGGGAACATGGGAGTAAGAAATTACTTTCTGTTTCTTAGATTTTGTGGGCAATGCTATTCATATAGCATCAGACTGCAAGATGCCTTCTGTTATAAGGTGTTTCTCCATTTTTAGACTCAGTGAAGGGCTTTTTGCTCCTTTTGGCCCCTCTCTCCCTAAGCTTTCTAGCAGCCTTTTCTACTGTACACCCAAGTCCTACACCATAGAGCCATGAATCTGCATCTTGCACTGACGAGATCTAACAAGATCAAAACAAGTTGTGTCTGCAGGTCAGATGATTGGCTCTATATATTAAGCTATATTGCATGTTATTAGCCAGCGGTTCTGGACACATGCATAAGCTAAGGGAGTATTTTGCATATCTAAGCCCCTTACTCTGGGGAACATGGGAGTAAGAAATTACTTTCTGCTTCTTAGATTTTGTGGGCAATGCTATTCATATAGCACGAGACTGCAAGATGCCTTTTGTTATAAGAAGGTGTTTCTCCATGGGTTTTTATGTTGAAATACTGCCCTGTGGCTTAGTTTCCCAAGCGAAGGGATCATTCTCTAGCCTTAAAACAAACCTTTTCAAGCGAGCATATAACCTGGCCTAGACATAACCCTTCTCACTACCCAATATGATCCAACTCGCCTTTCACACTATACTGCCAATCTATTTACAGCCTCACCTTATGTCTCACCCCCATTTCCTCTAGACTGTAAGCTCTTTGGGCAGGGTCCTCTGTCCTATTGTATTACGGTATTGCTGTAAGAAACTCATCACTCTGTTTACTTATATTTGTATTACCTGTGTATGTATTATGTATGACTTTGTATAACATGTATTACCCTGTATGTAATGTATGACTATATAATTGTAAAGCGACATGGAAGATGTTGGCGCCATATAAATCCATAATAATAATAATAATAATAATAATAATTCTCTGCTTTATTAGGTCACAGTACATGTTGGCATTCATGGTTCCCTCAATAAATATCTCTTGTATTCAATTAGATCAACTGGACTTGAAGTTTAGTTCTTGAAGACATTTCGCTAGCCATCCGAATCAGAATGAATGAATGAATGAGAACCTTCACAAGCATACTTACCTCAATAAACTGTAGCTCCCCTGTTCCGGTAGTACTCGTACAGCCCCAAACCATCACACTCACCCTTGACTGTGGGCAAGACAATCTTGTCTTTCTATTCCTCACCTGGTTGCCTCCAAACATGCTTGACACCATCTGAACCCCACAAGGTTATCTTGGTCTAATCAGACCACGGAACATGGTTTAAGTAATCCATGACCTTTGTCTGCTTGTCTTCAGCAAACTGTCCACAGGAATTCTTGTGCATCAACGTTAGATGGCTTCTGGGACAACAGTCATGCAGACCAATTTGATGCAGTGTGTGGTGTATGGTCTGAGCGCTGATAGGCTGACCATCCACCCTTTTAAACTGTGTGGCAATGGTTGCAGCACTCTTACATCTATTTACAAAAGACAACCTCTGGATATGACACTGAGCATGTGCACTCAACTTCTTTGGACATCCAAGGCCTGTTCTGAGTAGTGGCAGGGTTCACGTAAACCACGCTGTTATGAACTGGTAATAAAACTTTATAAAAAAAAAACATGCGAGTGGATTCCATTGCAAATGGAGATATTTAATTTATTGACTTCATCCAAATTATTTATTGAGGCAAGTATACAGCAACGTTTTACTCTCCGTTCTAAGACCTTTATCAAGCCTTGAAAAACAGAGACCAAAGCTTTGCTGTATACTCATCTCAATAAATTATTTGGATGAATTCAAGTTGTGCACCTTCAATCCCCTATATTGGAATAGGTTTTGTATCGGGAACATAAATTAGCTGCACAGTTACGATGTTGGTGTATAAGATATGTACACACGAGGGTCTACTTGGAGCTCATACAGAAGATTTCCATAAAATCTGCTAGTGGATTGGTGAATAAAGAGCACACTGGACATTTGGAAAGTAGCAGGGTTGATAAAAATCAATGATTTTTTTAAAAAATATCAAACAAAATACGGATTTTTTAATTTAAATCTGATTTTTTTTTTTATTTAAATCGGATTTATTTTGATTTAAATCAGATTTTTTTAAATAAAATGTTTTTTGAGGAAAAAATATATTACCATCCAAAGGTTATTCCATCATGAAATAAAAGAAAATATGTTTTGTAATTATGTAGAATATAGCTGTATATGTTTAATTTTTTTGGTAAATAAATTCCATTAATCCATTCACAATGTCATGCTCTTCTAGAGGTTTTTCAACGATCCGCTCTGTTCCAACTCTCTTCCAATGCCAGTGATAGTCGCAGAGCAGTCAATTGGAAGACACGCCTCTATGCAGAGCGTGTCTTCCTATTGGCTGCAATCGCAATATGTCACTGAAGCAGCAAGAGTGGAGGAATGGAGCGATCACTGAAGCAGATTTGCAGTAAGTAGTGCAGGAGTTAGGGAAAGTACCCAGGGTGAGGACTTTTGGTTTTAGGTACTTCCCATGGAGGAAGAGGAGGGAGGGGAAGGCGAGTACAATTGTCCTTTAATTCTAGTGTAGTTTTTATTGTATAGCATTAAATGGTGGTTTAACTACATTTGAATTTTACAGTATAATTCTGCATAAACAGCTAATATTATTTAGCACAGGCAATATAAACATAGATCCTTACCTTCTCTCTAAGCAATGGCACCAATTCTGTAGATCCATTATTTGGAGTAGGGACAACTTTGGCTAAAGTAGCTGCATGGATATTTGGCTCCTGAAAAAAAAAACAGTAAGTTACAACCAATGTTTTAAAATGTAATTTATCCAGAAAAAACTTAAATCCAACATTTCTATATAGAACATCATAAAAATGTTTATGGCAATATACAGATAATGTAGCAAACAAATATATCCTGCTAAAATACAGGGCAGGAGTGAAGTCTGGAAGGGAACCTTGAGAAAACAATTATAGGGCCCCTTTCAAGTTTCAAACATTTAAAACCTGTTTTGTGCAGCCCCTTAGGCTGGGTACACATGGAAGGAGATTTGTCCCAACTGACAGTTCACCACTGGCAAGCGGGACAATGGGAACCACATGATTGACCTTGATTTACCAACATACCCAATAGCCTACAAATATATTTCCAGCAACCAGCCAATACACCGTACTATATGATGGTCATATTGTACGGTGTGTACAGAGCCTTGGGCTGGGTACACACGCACAGACTATTTGTCCTGAGTGAGCGCTCGAAAGTGCGAATGATCGATCGTGCGATCCCATAGGGAACGGCACGATCGATCGGAATTTACCGACATGTCTGATCGTACGTTTGTCCGATCCGGCCGAAAATATCTGCTGGTGTGTACCCAGCCCTCGGGGTGAGACCCAAGGGCAATTGCAGGTCACAAACCACACCGTATGGAGTTTTTCTCATCCCCAGTTCACACTTCTGTCTCTTTCCCCATTGTCTACTGTTTCTTGCTTTGTCAGCATCAACACTGAATGTACTGTTAAGATCTGTAAGAGCTGACAGGCATGGGGGTGGGGATGGCAGGGACAACAGGCATGGGGGTGGGGATGGCAGGGACAAGCTGGTACAGTATTAGGGTCACTTGATTGGCTCCAATTTGTATAGAAAAGGTACTGCACACCCTGGGCACTAGCATGTGCCTCTAGTTAGTTTCCTGGTGGTGCTGGTCACTGGAACGTTCTGCCACGTCCTAGGTAAGATCAGTATAGGGAATGATGACCGCACACATCCAATAGTGCAAAGGGTCCTTAACCCATTTATTCAAAGTGAAACAACCAAACGGATAACGTTTCGGGGGGCCTAGCCACCCTTCATCTGAACAAGCGTGCCTTCCTATTGGCCTCGTCGCCAACGGGGAGGAGGGGGCGGAGCCTACCAGAGCAGCGTTGCTGCAACAAGCTGCTGTAGGTTTCGTGAATCCCGGGGTGAGGACCTAGCGGTTCAGGTCCTCACCCTGGGTAAAAGTTACTGCACGATGATGTGGAGCGGAGGGAAGGTGAGTATAATTGTCCTTTAAATAAAAAGTTGCAGCAGTGGTGGTCCTACTGGATGGAGGCAATGGAAAATTATATGGGCTCTTGGCTAGTTAAGGGCTGAGCTCTTGGTTTAAAGGTTATCAATAACAGGCAGCCCACTGTTTGGTAATGGGCTGGCCTGGAAGATGGAACAAATAATTTAAGTTTACTAAAGGTTCTTATAATATAATGGTTGGCTAATAAAAATCGCTGCGGCCTGTTTTCACCACTAAAATACGTGTGTTTATTTATTATCATCCACTCCCCATGCACTCGCCAGTCGTAGCGGAAAAAATACTCAACAGACTTTACTGGGGAAAAAAGGAATTGGTTCTATACAATCTCTCAAATCTATGAAAACCTTTTGTCATTTATTCTGAGAACAGATATATCTACCAATACATTCATTACCGACATCCGACAAGAGCATATACAACATATTGGCTTTTTTTTTTTTGCTTTAAAAAATGCGTTACCGATTCTGGCATAAAGACCACAGATTAAAAGGGAACTAAAAAGTTCCTCTTCCAGAATGAGGGCCTAAAATGCCTGTAAAATTCAGCAGATTAGGAGAAATCTTAAACTGGCCATACACTATAAACTCCCCTCCTGACGTTCGGACAATTTTCCGACAACCCCCTGGTCTAAACATTTTGAAAATCCATATTATGAATGTAATAACGATTGTAATTATGATCATAAACATGATTCGACATTACAATCAATTCGACATTCATCTCAGATTGAATATCTATTCTGTGGGATGTCGAGGTAGTATATGGCCAGCTTTACACCAAAACTGCAGCTCTGTCCTGGCAAGCCATGAGGTTTTTCTTTTCATAGGTTAACCCACCTGCCTATTGAAGGGGAAGAGATGGGCTGGAGGTAACCTCACACATGGGGGCATGTCAGGCAACCCCACACATGTAACATCTGAAACTGCCAATCATTTCCTACAGATTTCTGCAAAAAGTCAGTTCCAATCATCTGACATGTCGGTAAATTTCCCTCATATATGCGTGTACAGTTTTTTCTACTGCTGATCAACTTAATTGATACACTTGACAATTTGTATTTGAAATCGGATTTAAAATTTGACTTTACCAGTCCTTAAGATGGCCACACACAGAACAATATTATTCATACAATCACAAACAAACTATCGTGGTCCAAGGAAATACTCTAACATATCTGTGACGGAGCACCAGGGGGTCTGTAATATTGTTAAATAATGAATGCTAGGTAAGGGAGAGAGTGGTGCCGTCATTAATAAATAATATAACATTGTTTCATCCAAGCTTGAAACATAGGGATACAGAAGGATGGTCTGCAGGAAGAAGACGACTGGGGCTTGCCAGAAGGGAAAGCTAAGCAAGGGAGAACAGAGCTGGGACACGTTAGGCAGTGTCCAGCAGCTCAGAGCTGTAACACACTACCCTGTACCTTAGCTTGAGATCAAGGGATCCAGGAGCCAAGTAAGGTGAAAGCAGACCAGGTGACGCCAGCAGAAGCCCAGCAGTTTGGAGCCAAGGCAGTGGAACCCAGAGATCCCAGGGACTGCATCCCAAGAACAGTGATTGCTTGGTAGGATAAGGTTGTGCTTGATACTGGTGCATTATAATAAAGCTCCTCTAATTGCAAAAGAGCTTGGTGTTGCCTGGTTTGCCTTATTTCTTACAACCTCACACAAGGCATCCTGTGATAATATTCAATAAGGAAACAATTGAACCAAAGGTTGCCCTGTCCACCACACAGTCTGATTGATGGACATCATTATGATATCTCAATATTGTAGAATTGGTATTGTTGCATACATGGCCAATGATCAGATTGTGTGTGAATGAACTGGCTATATTTATTTCTTATCAGACATGCTGGAAGATGATCACATAAAATTGAGATTGTACAATTAGCATCGTTCCATGCAGGGATGCTATGTTTTCAGACAGTTGTTTATATAATCATTTATTAACCTCCCTCTTTAGTACAATCGCATTATGACTTGGTACAAATATATAGATATGGGCATTGTGGTAAACTACAGAGAATTTCTGTCCAATCGACTAAAACAATTCATATTTATTTACCATGATTTGATTTAACAACTTTATAAAGGCCACAGTGCCGAAACGTTGTGTGTTTGTTTGTATCTGCACTGAATAAAGATGGAATTGGAACTTAAAACGACTGGAAAGTCCTATACATTAAGACACCAATATTGGTAAGTGTGTGGAAGCCATGTCTGTACTTAAAGGGGAAGTTCAGTGCAAATACATGTACTTTTAAGGGGAAAATAAGAGCAGTATTTCTCCATCCTAATGAACTTAACTTGCCCATTCTGTTTGCAGGACCCCCTAGTAAAGACTGTAATGGTCTTGTCCTTGACCCAGTGCCTGGGTTAATTCAGTTGCTCAGTAGAGATCTGAGCATGTTTGACTCATCCAACAGCCAATCAGTAGAAATTACTGTTATAAACATTCCAAGGAAGAGGTGCAGAAGAAGGACCGTTACAGAACCTGAAATAGCAGCTCACTAATGTCAACAGCAGGGAATAGCAAGGGATATAAATTCAACGGATTTTTGAGAGGAGGCTCCCTGAGCTGACAGGTGGATATAAGGTGAGGTTCCCTGAGCTGACAGGTGGATACAATGTGAGGCTCCCTGAGCTGACAGGTGGATATAAGGTGAGGTTCCCTGAGATGAAAGGTGTATATAAGGGGAGGCTCTTAGAGCTGACAGGTGGATATAAGGTGAGGCTCTTAGAGCTGACAGGTGGATACAAGGTGAGGCTCTTAGAGCTGACAGGAGGATATAAGGTGAGGTTCCCTGAGCTGTCAGGTGGATATAAGGTGAAGCTCCCTGAGCTGACAGGTGGATATAAGGTGAGGCTCCCTGAACTGACAGGTGGATATAAGGTGAGACTCCCTGAGCTGACAGGTGGATATAAGGTGAGGCTCCCTCAGCTGACAGGTGGATATAAGGTGAGGCTCCCTCAGCTGACAGGTGGATATAAGGTGAGGTTCCCTGAGCTGACAGGTGGATATAAGGTGAGGTTCCCTGAGCTGACAGGTGGATATAAGGTGAGGCTCCCTGAGCTGACAGGTGGATATAAGGTGAGGCTCCCTGAGCTGACAGGTGGATATAAGGTGAGGCTCCCTGAGCTGACAGGTGGATATAAGGTGAGGTTCCCTGAGCTGACAGGTGGATACAAGGTAAGGCTCCCTGAGCTGACAGGTGGATATAAGGTGACGCTCCCTGAGCTGACAGGTGCATATAAGGTGAGGCTCCCAAGATAACAATAACAGTGTAATAGAACTACACTGCAAGATAACAATTAGCGTGTAATACAACTACACTGCAAGATAACAATTACAGTGTAATAAAACTACGCCGCAAGATAACAATTACAGTGTAATAGAACTACACTGCAAGATAACAATTACATTGTAATAGAACTACACTGCAAGATAACAATTACAGTGTAATAGAACTACACTGCAAGATAACAATTACAGTGTAATAGAACTACACTGCAAGATAACAATAACAGTGTAATAGAACTACACCGCAAGATAACAATTACAGTGTAATACAACTATACTGCAAATACAAGATTGCAATGTGTGTGTCTACCCTAAAGCAAAAATGGAAATATTAAAAAAAAAAAACAATAAAAATTTAGTAAATAATGTATTTCAAACACATCATGGATGTAAACACAGGGACTCACAAGCTGTAACATATGCTATATTACATGTAATGAAAAACTGATACTTAGTGGATCCAGTCACATAAGGGACTGCTGGGAATTCTTTGAGAAGCATCCTTTAACTTTCAAGTTAAACTAAATTTACATTCCCATTTTCCCCAATCCATAGCTGCATAGTACCCAGGGTAAAGACCTGAACTGCTAACTTCTCACCTCTGGTTACTTTATCTAACTGCTAAAATACTCAAAGTCTCCCTTGGCACTCCAGTGCGATCCTCCTCTCTGCCGCTGTCATAAACAGTTCGCTATGCAGTCAATCGGAAGACACCCGATTTATGTCACACTTCGTACTATTTAGCTATGGAGGGAGAAGAGCGAGGAGGAGGCGAGTATAATTGTCTAATTGATTTGCAGCTACAAGCCCACCCGTAAAATACATACAGACATGCAGGATACCCACGTTTGAGACCGCTTGTTGCCTTTTGAGGAGGAGTGTGTTGTACAACTTTGGTGCCCCCAAAAATGACATGCAGTTTGGAATCAGAACTCATATCTAGAACATGCTCTGGATCCAAATCCTCTACAGGCTCCTGCATACAAAACACAAAAATCTTAAAAATGTGTTCTTAACTCTTACAATAATAACAGTAGATAATATGTATATAAACTACTGTTATAGTTTCCATTTAAACGGACCTTCATCTGAGGCACAGATTCGCCTGTCAGCATGGCTTCGTCGACTATACAGCGGCCACGAAGAAGCAGCACGTCACAAGGAACTAAGTTTTCACTGGCAGATCGTCCTGCGATTAAGCAAAACAACGTAAATATAAACAAAATTCCAAGCACTAAGGGCACGGCCACACTGCAACGCAAACGCATGCGATTTCATTTGCAATTTCGTTGCGTTTGCACATGCGTTTTTTCATTAACTATTGAAAATTGCATGCGATTGTGATTTAAAATGTGGAACGCAAATCGCAATAGCAACGCACCCTAAAACGCGCGTTTTCAGTGCATTGCTGCGTTTTCAATTATATGAAAAAGATCTGAGCGCATGCGCAAACGCAAAAAAAGTGCAGCAGTGTGGCCTAGCCCTAAATCCTCAATACAATGTTTGGGCATGCAGCTGTAAGTATTAGAGTTCTAATTTAATTCTTTAAAATTATATTATGTGGCTTGTTGATTTAAATACAGGACGTATCTCCACAGAATTTCTTTTGGAGGTTTTAACAGCTTATGTGATTTTTCAAGAAAACAGGGTTGAGTGAGTGTTGTGTTTGCACTGAATTATTACATATAAAATATATTAAATTTAGCAACCCAGGAGAAGAGAATAAGGCAAAGTCTTAAAGTCAGAGCAGTTTTTTGCATAGTTCCTAGAGAAGAATAGCAAGAAAAAATATTCAGTTAGCGAACAGAAAATCTAGAATTTACCTATAGATACAATATCTCCTGGGATAATTTCATCACTAGATATTTGCCTCCACTTGCGATTTCTGTAAACCTAAAAAAACAAACACATTCTTTTGATTTGTGTTATAAAATGCTTTCATGGATTTGCTTTTTTCCCCAGATAATTTCACAATGTCAGAAGACGTCTAACTTATGTTTAATAAAACAAGGGTAAAAGGGGTTTAAACCAGATAGTGTCACTGTGTGAATTGCACTGAACATGAGGGCAAGCGTCTATGATGAACAAGAAAGAGCATAATTTTTCTGCCCAAGTATTTATGGGCAAAGAACAAAACTAAGGAAATTCTGTCTAGCCAAACAAAAACAATCAAAGACCCTGGCGCAGGCAAAGTCGCTATTAGCCAATGTGATGGGTGAATAACTGCAATCGTTAAATCGTGGAAAATCTTGCTGGTGTGGCCTAGCCATTAAAGCAGAGTGTAACTGTGATATTCAATATAACGCAGCCTTCACCTGGATCATGTAGGGCTTGTTTCCCATCTTTCTTATTTCAGAAAGGTTCTTCATCTGTTGCTGGACAAGGGAAGCCTCGAACGCTACCAGCATGAATAGAGTGAAAACACTGTAGTACCAGTACTCATCCAGGCACCATAAACCCACACAGAACACCTATGGGGCACATAAACGGTTAATATTTCCTATTTCTATTACCAGACAAATCCATTCTTGTTTCAGAAACACAAGCATTAAAATAAGGGGGTTAAATCACCAACCAAATCCAACTTTGGTTACAAAAATCGTTTCTGTAGGGTTAAAATTTGCTTCTTTGCAAACCGTGAAATCATTTTGTTAATAATAAAGAAGAGTAAATGTTGATGTATATTTTAGGTCATTCCAGATAATGTGTAGCCTGCTAAACCCTATCCCCACCCCCACATATTTATATTAACCCATAGCCCCTAAACATTTGCTATTATAATTTCCATATCACATTTACCTGCAATTCCCAATCAAACTGTAGCCCCATAAAAAATTCTTGGGCTCTGAATGACACAAAGGCTGAAGCCACACGATTTACGTAACGAAATGCATCGCTCCCTAGCGCACTAATGTCGCCACATCAACTAGGCCACACTAATGTGCGCTTTTAAAAGCGCAGTCGGATTGCACTTAAGAACGCTTCAGTGTGGCATAGCCCTAAAGAACATGCTGATTATCACCAGGCCTCTTTCACTGACTATTAAGCTGGGTACACACAGAAACAATAAAGGCCAATACTTTGGGATACAAAATTCTATCTGCCACTTTACGTTATACTGGGCACCCGAACAATCTTCCTATACAAAGTGTAGGAGAGCGTTGGGACTGTGTGTAGGCATTTTTACAGTTTCCAATGGAATCTGCCTGCTATGAATCTGGACTGAATATACGCAGCTTTACAGTCTCAATGATTACATTAACGTACCAGGAACATAACACTGCCCTGCATACAACATTGTCCTGCTCTGAACCAAACAAGCAAGAAGAGGATGAACACACTGAAAGAATATTTTCTCAAAACAGAAAAGGCACAGAGAAAAAAAAACATTTATGGAACAACAGACATGAGGGTGGGTAATGTTTACTACAAACATATTATTGTTATGTAAAAGTAACGCGTAGAAGGACACTGGCAGAAACTGCTTTACCTGGAACACAAAGAATGGGGCAATTGCTCGTTCTTTGAAAAGATGTAAAAAATCTGGAACCACCATTTCTGCTCTGAAAACAAGACAAAAACAATCAATCCTACACTCCTGCCCTGGGTACTTATTTTTAAGTAAGTTACTTTTTACAGTGGAGTTGTCCGTTAAAGGGGAACTGTAGTCCAAAAATGACTTTAGGTAAATTGATAGGAATTGCTCTCCTGAATTTTGGAAATTGGAATTTTTCAAATTTATTTCCATTGTTTATTTTGCATAGTTTTGAAGATATTTACATTTTTGTATGTGATATGGCAGCAGCATCACCAGGTCCCCTGCACTTCCTGCTTCCTGCTCTGAAACTCTCAGCCAATCTGTCCTGTGTCTCCTCCTCCCCCTTGCAGCCCCCCTGGTCCCTCCCACTCATGGACCCCATGGTCCCTACAGTTGCAGGCCCCCCGTGGCCCATTATCTTACAGCCCCATGTGGCCCCGCCCACCCACGGACGCATAAGCCCCGCCCACTCATGGGTGCCGTGGGTTACTCAGACCCCCCCCCTACAGAAAACTCTGTGGAATGAGAACTGTTTTCACACAGTGAAACAGAAGGGCTGTAGATTCCCTTACCTTCTCTGTCAGGACTTCACACAGCAGAAAGGAGGAGGGACTTCCTGTCTCCCTCACACACTGAGGGAGTCTGAGGCTGTGCTCGCTGGTAGCACTGTGCAGGAGAAGCCTCAGGAATGTCACAAGTCAGCCTCCCACCCATTAACTTTCTGGTCAGTCATTTCTGTATATCTTGGGCTGTGGAGCACGTAGATAGGTGGTTGATGGCTCGTTTTAAAAGGTAGGAAACTGGCCTTTTATTTAAGTTTAACTTGTTTGGAGCCCACAGTTCCCCTTTAAAGGGTAACTGTTGTCTCCATACAAGTGTTCACACCTTTCAAACGAGCCTAGGGTGATGTTTCTAGCTTCTCTGGCTTGCAACTTTATAGTCCCTGGTCTGTCCTGTCTGTCTGGGTTTCTGTGACAGTCACATTCCGCCTGGCCGGATCTCTGTTTTTCCAAAAAACTGCTTGATATTGTCATTGGAAAAATTGGAAACTGTTTTCAACATTTTAAGCGATCCAATCGAAATCACTCCAAATGCCGAGCCCATGTATAAGGTGCTTTACCAACCAGCAACCATTCTCTATTCTTTCTTTTGGACACCTTAGGGAAAGAAATAGTTTTCTTTTCAGGCTTGTGGTTAGTTTTAAAAATGATTTAGAAGGCTTATGATGCAGTGGATCATGCTCTGTCCGAGCAGGGGGCATGCTTTAACCTTAAACTTGGAGGCAGACCCCAAAATTCTGGTGATGTCAAAGATCACAGTACTAGTAAGTAAAACCATCCTTTATACTGTTGTACCCTTAAATAGACTGAAGCCAGAAGTATAATCCTGGAGTCATTTTAAAAGTAGGAGTGTGCCCTTTTTAATAAAGGACGGAGACCACAATTCCCCTTTAATTTTGGCCTATGATGATAGTACATAGTACAGAGGGGAAAAACCAATACAAGCTGGGCATTTAAGGACCAATTGAAAATCAAATGGAGGATTAGTGATTGAAGAACCAACTTGCACAATGGAAAATGTTCTGCTGCTCCATAAATTATGGCATAAATAAAGTGGCATTTACTTAAAAAAAATCGGAACTCTTTAATATTCAAGAAAGTAGGAAAAAGTACTTCTACCTCTTGTAGAATGCCTCTTGTTCTTACTGAACCACTGATGTTAGCTACTCTAGTTGACACTCAGAAGTAAAAAGAGGAGTTAGGAGTACTCATTCCTACCTCCCTAAAAACTGTAGATTTTATTTAAATAATCTACTTTTGTTTTTTAATTTACTGCCCCTTTAAGGATATATTTTGGGTGCAGATCCTAAGCTTAGCATGTCAAAATACCCAACTGTCAGACACCACTTCCTGCTTAGCTCACTCACACAACACACTGAGAACCCCTTAAAAAATGCATTTCTGTTCCAGCCTAAAAGTAATTATAAATGGTGGCCTTATACGTGTTAGACGTTACAGTAGATTAGATGTTCAATCCAAAAAACAACTGCAAGCTACTGCATTGGTTCTTACCTGCTGACGTTCCTGCGATGCTGCCCAGCTGGATAATATTGGATGTTAAACGAATGCTAGTCAAAAAGTAATTGGCTCGGGCAGTTGTCTGGAAAGTTGTATGAACATTGGCAAGTAAGCAGTAGGGATGGACTAGAACTCAAACCTAACTTTTTAGAACTCTGCAAACTTTTGGGGTTTTTTCCGAACATATTTTCAACAATTATGGAATTGGGTATCCCTCAACTTTAGCGCTCTATAACACTAGAATGCGGCGACCGGTACATTCCTGGGTTATCAACGAATTTGAGGGTTACCAAACACTGCATTCAAGGGTTAATGTCAAATTCGTCAATAACCCTTGAAGGTAGCGTTCACTAAGTCAGTGATATGTACGTGTTACCCAGACCATTTCCCAGGTCCCAAAGTCATTACAGTAAGTTATCATTGCTATTTAACTGTATTTTATCAGAACCTTTCAAAACTATCTTTCCCTATTGACTTTACGGAGTCCGTTTTCGAACTATAGAACTTTTACTGAAGTTCTATAATTTTAAAACTAACCGAACTTTAGGAAGTCTGCCATCTCTAGAAAGCAGTAGTGGGCAACACTAAAAAACCCATGCTGAAGGTCTTGTAACTAAAAGTATATTTACAAATGAAATATATAGCTTTAATACGCTGGTATTTACTTGTTTGTTCCATATTTCTTTTCCGCAGCTTTAATATCCACTTCTTCTACATATCCTTTTGCACTCTGGTAATAAGACATGGGGCATTCCACAGAAAACACAACTGGGAGGAATTCCTTCTTATTTTCTTTATCAAATGAATACTTAATCTTCTGAAATTCGAATGAGAGGGTTTCTTGCCCATCTGCTTGCTGAGAAATAAAAAGGGTGGATTACATGGTGTTTTTCATAGCGTGGCATTAAAAGGTATCTCCACTGGTATAATCATAATTTTGGCATTCAGTTTTATTGAAGAACGGGAGGTAAAGGAGCTGTGTCTTACCTCCCATTCATCAATAAAACCTTTAAGAGCCAGGAGAGAAGGTAAGGAACTTATCAGATCAATTGCTCCTCAGCTGCGTCATCTGACAGGTACTGATGGACTCTGTGTTCTATGCGCATCGCACTGAATACCAACGTTTTGATTATACCAGTGGAGATACCCTTTAACAGATAAGCTAATCTAAATTTAACTAGGTGAACATATGCTTATGTACAATGGAGAAATTCAACAGAATTGAAGAAATTTATTTTAACATGTATTAAACAAACATATTTCAGAAAAATGCTAATTTGTTTCTCTTATATAGTTTCTTCAGATCTTGTTAGGCTAGAATAAAGTTTGTCTGTAAACTGCACAGAGCATTTTCAAAAACATAACACCAGGAATCCGGGTGATCACCATTAGCAATCAGCCTTAGTACAATGCACTGTGGCAAATGGTCTCAAGTGACCAATCCTATCCAAACAAAGAGTATATGGTACAGGATTGCCAGCACTGACAGGAATCAAATTGGCCCTGTGTGCAGAACTTTCCAGCTTTGTAACATGTACATTATCTCACAATTACATTTTTGTAAATATTGCATGGTATCTTTTGATGGGACAATACTGAAGATGTGACACTTTGATACAACATAAAGTAGTCCGTGTACTGCTTGTATAACAGTGTAAATTTGCTGTCCCCTTAAAATAACACACAGCCATTAATGTCTAAACCGCTACCAACAAAAGTGAGCAGACCCCTCAGCAAAAAATTTCCAAATTGTGCTCAATAGTGTTTCGGTCTGGAGACATGCCTGGCCAGCCCAGAACCTTTACCCTCGGTTTCTTTAGCATGGCAGTGGTCATTTTGGAGGTGTGTTTGGGGTTGTTATGTTGAAAAGGCAGCTTGAAAGCTTATGGAGAGAGGCCCTTCACTGAGCATGAAACACCTTCTTATAACAGAAGGCATCTTGCAGTCTCATGCTATATGAATAGCATTGCCCACAAAATCTAAGTTGCATGTTATTAGCCAGCGGTTCTGGACACACGCATAAGCTAAGGGACATAAAGGATTATTTTGCATATCTCCGCCCCTTACTCTGGGGAACATGGGAGTAAGAAATTACTTTCTGTTTCTTAGATTTTGTGGGCAATGCTATTCATATAGCATCAGACTGCAAGATGCCTTCTGTTATAAGGTGTGTCTCCATTTTTAGACTCAGTGAAGGGCTTTTTGCTCCTTTTGGCCCCTCTCTCCCTAAGCTTTCTAGCAGCCTTTTCTACTGTACACCCAAGTCCTACACCATAGAGCCATGAATCTGCATCTTGCACTGATGAGATCTAACAAGATCAAAACACGTTGTGTCTGCAGGTCAGATGATTGGCTCTATATATTAAGCTATATTGCATGTTATTAGCCAGCGGTTCTGGACACATGCATAAGCTAAGGGAGTATTTTGCATATCTAAGCCCCTTACTCTGGGGAACATGGGAGTAAGAAATTACTTTCTGCTTCTTAGATTTTGTGGGCAATGCTATTCATATAGCACGAGACTGCAAGATGCCTTCTGTTATAAGAAGGTGTTTCTCCATGGGTTTTTATGTTGAAATACTGCCCTGTGGCTTAGTTTCCCAAGCGAAGGGATCATTCTCTAGCCTTAAAACAAACCTTTTCAAGCGAGCATATAACCTGGCCTAGACATAACCCTTCTCACTACCCAATATGATCCAACTCGCCTTTCACACTATACTGCCAATCTATTTACAGCCTCACCTTATGTCTCACCCCCATTTCCTCTAGACTGTAAGCTCTTTGGGCAGGGTCCTCTCTCCTATTGTATTACGGTATTGCTGTAAGAAACTCATCACTCTGTTTACTTATATTTGTATTACCTGTGTATGTATTATGTATGACTTTGTATAACATGTATTACCCTGTATGTAATGTATGACTATATAATTGTAAAGCGACACGGAAGATGTTGGCGCCATATAAATCCATAATAATAATAATAATAATTCTCTGTTTTATTAGGTCACAGTACATGTTGGCATTCATGGTTCCCTCAATAAATATCTCTTGTATTCAATTAGATCAACTGGACTTGAAGTTTAGTTCTTGAAGACATTTCGCTAGCCATCCGAATCAGAATGAATGAATGAATGAGAACCTTCACAAGCATACTTACCTCAATAAACTGTAGCTCCCCTGTTCCGGTAGTACTCGTACAGCCCCAAACCATCACACTCACCCTTGACTGTGGGCAAGACAATCTTGTCTTTCTATTCCTCACCTGGTTGCCTCCAAACATGCTTGACACCATCTGAACCCCACAAGGTTATCTTGGTCTAATCAGACCACGGAACATGGTTTAAGTAATCCATGACCTTTGTCTGCTTGTCTTCAGCAAACTGTCCACAGGAATTCTTGTGCATCAACGTTAGATGGCTTCTGGGACAACAGTCATGCAGACCAATTTGATGCAGTGTGTGGTGTATGGTCTGAGCGCTGATAGGCTGACCGTCCACCCTTTTAAACTGTGCGGCAATGGTGGCAGCACTCTTACATCTATTTACAAAAGACAACCTCTGGATATGACACTGAGCATGTGCACTCAACTTCTTTGGACATCCAAGGCCTGTTCTGAGTAGTGGCAGGGTTCACGTAAACCACGCTGTTATGAACTGGTAATAAAACTTTATAAAAAAAACATGCGAGTGGATTCCATTGCAAATGGAGATATTTATTTATTGACTTCATCCAAATTATTTATTGAGGCAAGTATACAGCAACATTTTACTCTCCGTTCTAAGACCTTTATCAAGCCTTGAAAAACAGAGACCAAAGCGTTGCTGTATACTCATCTCAATAAATTATTTGGATGAATCCAAGTTGTGCACCTTCAATCCCCTATATTGGAATAGGTTTTGTATCGGGAACATAAATTAGCTGCACAGTTACGATGTTGGTGTATAAGATATGTACACACGAGGGTCTACTTGGAGCTCATACAGAAGATTTCCATAAAATCTGCTAGTGGATTGGTGAATAAAGAGCACACTGGACATTTGGAAAGTAGCAGGGTTGATAAAAATCAATGATTTTTTTAAAAAATATCAAACAAAATACGGATTTTTTAATTTAAATCTGATTTTTTTTTTTATTTAAATCGGATTTATTTTGATTTAAATCAGATTTTTTTAAATAAAATGTTTTTTGAGGAAAAAATATATTACCATCCAAAGGTTATTCCATCATGAAATAAAAGAAAATATGTTTTGTAATTATGTAGAATATAGCTGTATATGTTTAATTTTTTTGGTAAATAAATTCCATTAATCCATTCACAATGTCATGCTCTTCTAGAGGTTTTTCAACGATCCGCTCTGTTCCAACTCTCTTCCAATGCCAGTGATAGTCGCAGAGCAGTCAATTGGAAGACACGCCTCTATGCAGAGCGTGTCTTCCTATTGGCTGCAATCGCAATATGTCACTGAAGCAGCAAGAGTGGAGGAATGGAGCGATCACTGAAGCAGATTTGCAGTAAGTAGTGCAGGAGTTAGGGAAAGTACCCAGGGTGAGGACTTTTGGTTTTAGGTACTTCCCATGGAGGAAGAGGAGGGAGGGGAAGGCGAGTACAATTGTCCTTTAATTCTAGTGTAGTTTTTATTGTATAGCATTAAATGGTGGTTTAACTACATTTGAATTTTACAGTATAATTCTGCATAAACAGCTAATATTATTTAGCACAGGCAATATAAACATAGATCCTTACCTTCTCTCTAAGCAATGGCACCAATTCTGTAGATCCATTATTTGGAGTAGGGACAACTTTGGCTAAAGTAGCTGCATGGATATTTGGCTCCTGAAAAAAAACCCAGTAAGTTACAACCAATGTTTTAAAATGTAATTTATCCAGAAAAAACTTAAATCCAACATTTCTATATAGAACATCATAAAAATGTTTATGGCAATATACAGATAATGTAGCAAACAAATATATCCTGCTAAAATACAGGGCAGGAGTGAAGTCTGGAAGGGAACCTTGAGAAAACAATTATAGGGCCCCTTTCAAGTTTCAAACATTTAAAACCTGTTTTGTGCAGCCCCTTAGGCTGGGTACACATGGAAGGAGATTTGTCCCAACTGACAGTTCACCACTGGCAAGCGGGACAATGGGAACCACATGATTGACCTTGATTTACCAACATACCCAATAGCCTACAAATATATTTCCAGCAACCAGCCAATACACCGTACTATATGATGGTCATATTGTACGGTGTGTACAGAGCCTTAGGCTGGGTACACACGCACAGACTATTTGTCCTGAGTGAGCGCTCGAAAGTGCGAATGATCGATCGTGCGATCCCATAGGGAACGGCACGATCGATCGGAATTTACCGACATGTCTGATCGTACGTTTGTCCGATCCGGCCGAAAATATCTGCTGGTGTGTACCCAGCCCTCGGGGTGAGACCCAAGGGCAATTGCAGGTCACAAACCACACCGTATGGAGTTTTTCTCATCCCCAGTTCACACTTCTGTCTCTTTCCCCATTGTCTACTGTTTCTTGCTTTGTCAGCATCAACACTGAATGTACTGTTAAGATCTGTAAGAGCTGACAGGCATGGGGGTGGGGATGGCAGGGACAACAGGCATGGGGGTGGGGATGGCAGGGACAAGCTGGTACAGTATTAGGGTCACTTGATTGGCTCCAATTTGTATAGAAAAGGTACTGCACACCCTGGGCACTAGCATGTGCCTCTAGTTAGTTTCCTGGTGGTGCTGGTCACTGGAACGTTCTGCCACGTCCTAGGTAAGATCAGTATAGGGAATGATGACCGCACACATCCAATAGTGCAAAGGGTCCTTAACCCATTTATTCAAAGTGAAACAACCAAACGGATAACGTTTCGGGGGGCCTAGCCACCCTTCATCTGAACAAGCGTGCCTTCCTATTGGCCTCGTCGCCAACGGGGAGGAGGGGGCGGAGCCTACCAGAGCAGCGTTGCTGCAACAAGCTGCTGTAGGTTTTGTGAATCCCGGGGTGAGGACCTAGCGGTTCAGGTCCTCACCCTGGGTAAAAGTTACTGCACGATGATGTGGAGCGGAGGGAAGGTGAGTATAATTGTCCTTTAAATAAAAAGTCGCAGCAGTGGTGGTCCTACTGGATGGAGGCAATGGAAAATTATATGGGCTCTTGGCTAGTTAAGGGCTGAGCTCTTGGTTTAAAGGTTATCAATAACAGGCAGCCCACTGTTTGGTAATTGGCTGGCCTGGAAGATGGAACAAATAATTTAAGTTTACTAAAGGTTCTTATAATATAATGGTTGGCTAATAAAAATCGCTGCGGCCTGTTTTCACCACTAAAATACGTGTGTTTATTTATTATCATCCACTCCCCATGCACTCGCCAGTCGTAGCGGAAAAAATACTCAACAGACTTTACTGGGGAAAAAAGGAATTGGTTCTATACAATCTCTCAAATCTATGAAAACCTTTTGTCATTTATTCTGAGAACAGATATATCTACCAATACATTCATTACCGACATCCGACAAGAGCATATACAACATATTGGCTTTTTTTTTTGCTTTAAAAAAAATGCGTTACCGATTCTGGCATAAAGACCACAGATTAAAAGGGAACTAAAAAGTTCCTCTTCCAGAATGAGGGCCTAAAATGCCTGTAAAATTCAGCAGATTAGGAGAAATCTTAAACTGGCCATACACTATAAACTCACCTCCTGACGTTCGGACAATTTTCCGACAACCCCCTGGTCTAAACATTTTGAAAATCCATATTATGAATGTAATAACGATTGTAATTATGATCATAAACATGATTCGACATTACAATCAATTCGACATTCATCTCAGATTGAATATCTATTCTGTGGGATGTCGAGGTAGTATATGGCCAGCTTTACACCAAAACTGCAGCTCTGTCCTGGCAAGCCATGAGGTTTTTCTTTTCATAGGTTAACCCACCTGCCTATTGAAGGGGAATAGATGGGCTGGAGGTAACCTCACACATGGGGGCATGTCAGGCAACCCCACACATGTAACATCTGAAACTGCCAATCATTTCCTACAGATTTCTGCAAAAAGTCAGTTCCAATCATCTGACATGTCGGTAAATTTCCCTCATATATGCGTGTACAGTTTTTCCTACTGCTGATCAACTTAATTGATACACTTGACAATTTGTATTTGAAATCGGATTTAAAATTTGACTTTACCAGTCCTTAAGATGGCCACACACAGAACAATATTATTCATACAATCACAAACAAACTATCGTGGTCCAAGGAAATACTCTAACATATCTGTGACGGAGCACCAGGGGGTCTGTAATATTGTTAAATAATGAATGCTAGGTAAGGGAGAGAGTGGTGCCGTCATTAATAAATAATATAACATTGTTTCATCCAAGCTTGAAACATAGGGATACAGAAGGATGGTCTGCAGGAAGAAGACGACTGGGGCTTGCCAGAAGGGAAAGCTAAGCAAGGGAGAACAGAGCTGGGACACGTTAGGCAGTGTCCAGCAGCTCAGAGCTGTAACACACTACCCTGTACCTTAGCTTGAGATCAAGGGATCCAGGAGCCAAGTAAGGTGAAAGCAGACCAGGTGACGCCAGCAGAAGCCCAGCAGTTTGGAGCCAAGGCAGTGGAACCCAGAGATCCCAGGGACTGCATCCCAAGAACAGTGATTGCTTGGTAGGATAAGGTTGTGCTTGATACTGGTGCATTATAATAAAGCTCCTCTAATTGCAAAAGAGCTTGGTGTTGCCTGGTTTGCCTTATTTCTTACAACCTCACACAAGGCATCCTGTGATAATATTCAATAAGGAAACAATTGAACCAAAGGTTGCCCTGTCCACCACACAGTCTGATTGATGGACATCATTATGATATCTCAATATTGTAGAATTGGTATTGTTGCATACATGGCCAATGATCAGATTGTGTGTGAATGAACTGGCTATATTTATTTCTTATCAGACATGCTGGAAGATGATCACATAAAATTGAGATTGTACAATTAGCATCGTTCCATGCAGGGATGCTATGTTTTCAGACAGTTGTTTATATAATCATTTATTAACCTCCCTCTTTAGTACAATCGCATTATGACTTGGTACAAATATATAGATATGGGCATTGTGGTAAACTACAGAGAATTTCTGTCCAATCGACTAAAACAATTCATATTTATTTACCATGATTTGATTTAACAACTTTATAAAGGCCACAGTGCCGAAACGTTGTGTGTTTGTTTGTATCTGCACTGAATAAAGATGGAATTGGAACTTAAAACGACTGGAAAGTCCTATACATTAAGACACCAATATTGGTGTGTGCAAGCCATGTCTGTACTTAAAGGGGAAGTTCAGTGCAAATACATGTACTTTTAAGGGGAAAATAAGAGCAGTATTTCTCCATCCTAATGAACTTAACTTGCCCATTCTGTTTGCAGGACCCCCTAGTAAAGACTGTAATGGTCTTGTCCTTGACCCAGTGCCTGGGTTAATTCAGTTGCTCAGTAGAGATCTGAGCATGTTTGACTCATCCAACAGCCAATCAGTAGAAATTACTGTTATAAACATTCCAAAGAAGAGGTGCAGAAGAAGGACCGTTACAGAACCTGAAATAGCAGCTCACTAATGTCAACAGCAGGGAATAGCAAGGGATATAAATTCAATGGATTTTTGAGAGGAGGCTCCCTGAGCTGACAGGTGGATATAAGGTGAGGTTCCCTGAGCTGACAGGTGGATACAATGTGAGGCTCCCTGAGCTGACAGGTGGATATAAGGTGAGGTTCCCTGAGATGAAAGGTGTATATAAGGGGAGGCTCTTAGAGCTGACAGGTGGATATAAGGTGAGGCTCTTAGAGCTGACAGGTGGATACAAGGTGAGGCTCTTAGAGCTGACAGGAGGATATAAGGTGAGGTTCCCTGAGCTGTCAGGTGGATATAAGGTGAAGCTCCCTGAGCTGACAGGTGGATATAAGGTGAGGCTCCCTGAACTGACAGGTGGATATAAGGTGAGACTCCCTGAGCTGACAGGTGGATATAAGGTGAGGCTCCCTCAGCTGACAGGTGGATATAAGGTGAGGCTCCCTCAGCTGACAGGTGGATATAAGGTGAGGTTCCCTGAGCTGACAGGTGGATATAAGGTGAGGTTCCCTGAGCTGACAGGTGGATATAAGGTGAGGCTCCCTGAGCTGACAGGTGGATATAAGGTGAGGCTCCCTGAGCTGACAGGTGGATATAAGGTGAGGCTCCCTGAGCTGACAGGTGGATATAAGGTGAGGTTCCCTGAGCTGACAGGTGGATACAAGGTAAGGCTCCCTGAGCTGACAGGTGGATATAAGGTGACGCTCCCTGAGCTGACAGGTGCATATAAGGTGAGGCTCCCAGGACTTCACACAGCAGAAAGGAGGAGGGACTTCCTGTCTCCCTCAAACACCGAGGGAGTCTGAGGCTGTGCTTGCCAGCGGCACTGTGCAGGAGAAGCCTCAGTAATGTCACAAGTCAGCCTCCCACCCATTAATTTTCTGGTCAGTCATTTCTGTATATCTTAGGCTGTGGAGCACGTAGAGAGGTGGTTGATGGCTCGTTTTAAAGGTAGGAAATTGGCCTTTTATTTAAACTTAACTTGTTTGGAGACCACAGTTCCCCTTTAAGGATGAATAAATCCCTTAAAGGACATGTCTATGTAGGCACCCTCTGCCCACCCCCAACCGCAGTTATATTTCTTCAAATAAATGTTTAGATCACTCATTACAGCCTTTACACTCCCGCGGCGTCTCCTTTCAGCTCCCTGTTTGGAGTCACCTGGACCGGCAGCCGCGTCTGTGATTGGCTTGTAGGTAGGCAGCTTACAATGGAGACGCAGCGGGAGAGAAGGGGCTGTAAGTATCTATCTAAAAAAAAATTTTGGCGGTTGGGGATGGGCAGGGGGTACCTACCTTATGTCAAAAGGATTTCATGCTAGATGCCACGGCTGCAGAGAATGGATCCGGATGGTGGGAGAGAGTCCTTGTTGAGGTTAGGGAAGTAGCAGGCACCGGATGAATCACTGACAGCTTCTACTCTTCACTTTCCTGGACTTTGAAAATGCACTGCATTAAACTCCACAGTGGAGCCAGTAGTGGGTTAAATTTTAGCTTTGGGGATGGGCATGCCCTTTAATGTATCTTACCTAACATATAAATTATATATATGAACCACTTACAACTTCACAGCATAAATTTTACACAATCTTTAAAACCAATTTTCTATCCTTGTACAAATGAATTTTAAGGCCACATGTTTTTTCAATAATCGGCTATGCAGTGCAGAATCAAAGTCTAAATTGTTATTCACCTCATTGTAAAATGCTAGCAAGTTTGTTTGACAAGAGCTGTCCTTTATAATACCTTTCTGATAGCTTAATCATAAGGTCATTCTTCAAGATGTAACCCTGTATTTAACCAAGTAACAGAATTTCCAATATCTTCTTCAGCACTGACCTCAATCTTACAGGCCTGAAATAACTGAAATGTTGCCATAAAAAATTTTTTTTATTATTAGATATTTTTTTCTTTCTTCCATTTTGTAAAGCTAAGTACACACATCAGCGATAAAGCCCTGATACCATTGGATCCGATGGTATCGGGGCTTTATCGCTAGTGCGTGTAGTGGTTTTCCCGAACAAGCGTGCGGCCGACGAACATTCCCTTCGGCCGAGCAGTCGTTCTGGAAAAAATGTATCATTTTTCAAAGAGAGGGTAACACACAGTCCCGAGTGTTCTCCCTATGCTGTGTATATACTGTGCATAGGGAGAATGCTTGAGACTTTGTGTATCCAGATCTTTGAAAAATGACAGACAGGATTATGCAGATCACAAAAAGCATCGGAATCGGAGGAATGGGCAATCAGACGCATCTGATAACCCTGTCTGATCATGCACCCCTCTATGGACACAGACTGGTAAATTTAATATAAGTTCCCACACAGACTGGTGAATTTAATATAAGTGCCCCACAGACTGGTAATTTTAATATAAGTGCCCACACAGATTGGTAAATTCAATATAAGTGCCCCACAGACTGGTAATTTTAATATAAGTATCCACACAGACCAGTAAATTCAATATAAGTGGCACACAGACTGGTAAATGAAATATAAGGGCCCACACAGACAGGTAAATATAATTGCTCAGAGTGACCAGAAAGCCAGTCGAGATGTAATAAGCAGGACAAATCATGGATGAGACACATACAGCATGCATGCACCAACACCCGGACACCCTTTTCCCCCACTCATGAGTACATGTGCGAGCATGTAGAAGTATCTGGTTGCTACATGGTACATGAGAGTGGCACAGTACTTTTTTTTAGCTTCAGGTTCCGCCTCCTTTTTTCTTTTTCACAGGCTCTATTTGCCATTAACTATCTACAAAAGTTGCCACTATTGTTATATTAATTAGTTTGCGTGGGCTGCAAACTTTTGTCTTTTGCAACCCAGCCTTTGATATGGGCGACCTGTGCGACCACACAGGTCGCATTACCAGGGGGGCGCCAGCCAGTAGTCTTAGGTCACAAAGGCTGTCACAAAGTTATGTATCAGTGCCACAACCCCCCCAGTCATTCAGATCAAATATAAGTATCAGCACCACCCCACATAAAAAGCCCCAACACACGTAAGCCATTCTGTACGCACGATACAGACAAACACGCACTGAAGATACTGAGAGACAGTACGGTAAGTGCAGGTGGTGGACTTGATTGGAAGCAGCAATCAACAGCGTATTGTGTGTACCCAGGGGGGTGTTTTGGAAGGGGTGCTAAGTGCCAGTAACAAATCTTGCACAGGGTGCTATTTATTCCAAGGCCAGCCCCGCATGCCAGTTATAACATTATTATTTACAGTTTGGGACCCATAGAAGGTTTCGATTATAGGTACTACGGCTGCTTGTTTGGAGTGCCGCCCGGCAGATTGGCAACAAAGTATCCGTACACATCTTGCATTGCGGGTCAGCACCCACGATATTACGTGTGTACGAACCTTTATTATAAAACTATGCTGATGTTGCCTGGGTGAATTTTACACTATTTAACATTTCTACTGTTAAGGATGCTAGATTATTTTACATAACATAGATAAGAGTTGTGAGTGTAGTGGCCTATTTCCCACTACTTCATCAGTCTGCCCTGATCAGGAAATGTTTACCGTATATACTCGAGTATAAACCGAGGTTTTCAGGCTTTAAAAAAAGCCTGAAAATCTTACCTCAGTTTATACTCGAGTCAATGTTTCCCCTACTTGTCCGGCGGTCGCACGATCCGCAGCCTCTGCGCATCCGGATGATGTCACTACCTGGCGCCGCAAAGTGAGAGGCGCCGGGTAGTGACATCATCCGGATGCGGATGGAGCGAGGATGCGGATCGCGTGGCCGCCGGACAAGGTAGGAGAAACATTGATTGCACACACTTAAATGGCAAATACATACAAATACGAGTAAAACCTTCTTTATTTGTGCATACAGTATGCACAAATAAAGGAGGATTTACCCCTATTTGCAAGTATTTGCCACTTAAGATGTTTGAAAACTACAACTCCCAGCATGCTTATTGCTGGGAGTTGTAGTTTTCAAACATCTTAAGTGGCAAATACTTGCAAATAGGGGTAAATCCTTCTATATTTGTGCATACAGTATGCACAAATAAAGAAGGTTTTACTCTTATTTGTAAGTATTGCAACTTAGATGTTTGAAAACTACAAACTCCCAGCAATAAAGCATGCTGGGAGTTGTAGTTTCCAAACATCTTAAGTGACAAATACTACCCCCCGGTTTATACTCGAGTCAATGTGGTTTTCTTCTTTTTTACCTAAAACTAGTGACCTCGGTTTATACTCGAGTATATACGGTAACCTGCATTAACCTGACTTTTCAGCGATTTCCTGTGTGACTAACTACATTTTTCTGCTGGGTTTTACTGGCGAATCTTCATCTCTATAAATATGGCAGAAACAAAACAAAAAATTGGTAAAATTGTGGCAAAGTTTGACCGAATAATTTAAAGCGAAAATGGGGAAAAAAGCGAAAATTGCAAATAAAAGGGAAAACAGCAAAAAAAAAAAAAAAAATGGCAAAAAACATTAGTGCAATTAGCAAAAAAATATTAGTGAAAATAGGGAGGAAAAGTGAAAATACACAGAGCGTGGTAAATATTCCATTTAGTGTTTCTAGGCTATAGCGTACCTGTACTAATTAACACTATTTCTATTGTGGTTATGTCACCATCACGGACCCTTATATAAATACCACGTACCGTGTCAATGTTGTGCAGCAGGCTCTCATTTTAACAGAGAGCTAAAAGAGCAGTGCCTGTAGTTTAACACCATATCATTAATTAAAGTGCTAGATGTATATTAATCCTGGTGACAGTTGGCATTCTTGCATTTTTTCTCTAGCAATTACAATGAAAGAAGTCTTGCTTTAGATTTAATTTCCTTTACCACATCCTTAATCCTCTTGTCCTTATTGATTTGCCGCTAAAGAGATTAACGTTGCTCCTTATCCATCGGTCATGCTAAGGTGAGGAGTTTGTCTCTACTTTGTTGCCCTACTGGGATTAAGTTTGCCATGTCGAGGAGGATAAAGCATTTTGCCATTGCAATGAGAAGTTCTGTATCCTTCCCCTGGGCTGTACTAATCAGCACAATGTTGGTTATTTCATTTATAATTTAACGTCTAATGTAGGGAAAGAAATAGAAACTCAATGTAGAAATGTAATAAACAGCCTTACGCAGTATCTCCTCTACCTTACCAGGCAGCTGGGGGTTCGATAGGGATCCGGTCATTTATTTCTGTATTAACCCCGATGTTGTAACTAAAACAAAGTAACGAGGGTTGTAAGTGACCTCACATCCGTCAGTGAATAATAAATCTGACTTCCAGCTCTGAACTCTGGAGAACAGCTAATTATTTTTTCTGATCTCTGGACCCTGGGCAAGTTATTTACCTACAATGTTAGAAAACTTGTACTCTGCCTTTCAAGACCCCTTGCCTACTATTTGACTACTCTAGATTCCATTGATGGATCTGTTGTGTTCCTCTTCTATTTATGAAGCGGCGGTAACTGTTACGCACCGCTAATCTTGGTCATATTACTTCGCCACCTTGAAGGTGGCAAAAACGGCCGAAAGGTCGCTGTGATGGGGTTAAGTGTTAAAGCATGTAAACCAAGCATGTAAAATTGACCCATCAGAAACGGATTAGGTGTTTCGGCAACCTATATAAACAGGTGCATTCCGCCGCGGACCTCAGATGCCATCGCATAGATGGCTGAAGAAAGAAGAGGAGAGGGTGCCTCCACCCCTTCCACGCGGGCCCTTCCTTTCCTCTCTCTGCATCGCAGGGCAGGGGGCCTGGAGAGGGCTGCTGGGAGGGGGTGCTGAGCGGGTGGTCGCGCGACCCCACTCTCTCCCGGTTCCCCCGGCAGCCCTCCTACTAGCCTTCTGTTCCATATGTTCGCCCACGGGTGTGTGGGGGTTAGGAGGGGCTGCTGGGAAGCATGGGGTCGAGGGTGGGTGGGTTATGCTATGCCCGCCCCTGAAAGCGGGAGGAGCCGGGAAGGATTTTAAATCCCTTTGTGGCGCATATTGTACTTAGCGCAATGCACTAAGTGCAGTATAACCGGGAGAGGGACTTAAATTACTGCCGACATCGCTCCGGCAATACAATATCCTGGCAATGAGCCTGGCCTTAAAAATACGCCATTAGCGCTATTTTCGCGCCCGTGATGTGTGGCGGTAATTTTTGGGCGCTATTTTCGGCCCTTTAAAATATGCCCCTAGATTTTTGTGATCTGTGAAAATTGGTATTGGAAAGGCGAGCCGTCTAAGAGATGTCACAATTCGTCCAAAGCCAACTTGATGCTAATAACTCCTCTATTTCCGACATCATAGTTTGCTCTGGAACAGAGGATTTTTAGAAAAATAGGAACAGGGGTGTAATTTTTTGTCTGTCTCAAGACTTTGGGATAGGAAGGCTCCTGCTCCGATGTTAGAGGCATCAACTTCAATGAAGAAAGGAAGTACGAGGGTTAGCATGACTAAAATGGGAGCAGATGAGAAAGAGATCCTTCAGGGACTTGAAGACTTCTAAGGCTATGGGTCTAAGGCAAGGATGGGTGAGATTCGGGAAGAAATCCTTTAATAAACTGCCGGTTGTAGTTTGGCAAAACCAATGAACCTCTGAATGTCCTTAGTGCTAGTAGGTTGGGCCAATCCTTGATGGCCGAGACTTTGGCAGGGTCCATTTCAAAACCTTTTTGCGAGACATGAGCCTAAAAGGATCTTAGTACCTCAAAGAGACATTTATCCAGTCTAGCATATGAGGGAGTTCTGACGAAGACGGAAAGAACATTTTGACTGAGAAATTATATATCACCAGATAGACTACTACTGAATGGCCGAGGAAGTCTCTAAAGAGGTCATTGGTAAACTCTTGAATATAGCAGGGGCATTACAGAGGCCAAGGGCATAACAAGGTATTCTTAATGGCCCATCTCAGGTGTTGAAGGCGTTCCATTCATCCCCAGGACGAAACGGATGAAATTGGAAGTAGATAGTTCCCCCCCCACCCTATATTAATTTGTTTGAAATCGCTGGTGCTGCTCCAAAAACCATAGCCATGGTAATAGTATCCAACACAGAAGCAATCTCAGAGCGCACTCCAGTCTTGAGTATTTAAAATCAATTTATTAAAACACGTGAACGTTTTAAGTGTCCGTGCGACACCTTCCTCAGACGTATATGAAAATTGTACGCCCCCCGGATGAATTGTACGCCTCCTCGTAAGTCTAGTTTGGTGAAGATTTTGCACCTCTAATATGTTCAAAGAGTTCAGTGATTAGAGGAAGCGGGTATCAATTTTTGATGGTTATCTTATTTAACCCTTTATAGTCTATACATGGACAAGAAAAATGTCCTTTTTTTAACGAAGAAAAATCTGGCCCCAGCGGGGGAAGAGGAAGGGCGGACAAAACCTTGTTGGAGGTTATCCTTGGATGTACTCCTTCTGTCTTGTGTTTCGGTAGTAAGCGAGGGTTAGTGCGACCTCTAGGGGGCATGGTTCCGGAAAGTTATCGATCGACAGTCGTATTTACGATGAGGTGGAAGTGTCTCGGCAGATTTTTTTTACAGAAGACATCAATGAAAATCGTGGTATTGAGGGGGTAACAGTTTTAATACCCAGCAGGCAATAGGAATATCAGAAGAAGGAAGGGCGCAATGATCTTGACATGAGGGACCCCATTGAGATATAGATTAGTATGCCAATCTATGCAAGGGTTTATGGTTTGTGTACCAGGGGAAGACTAGCACAATGGGAGTTGACTGGCAGTCAATGATGAGAAGCTGATTTTTCTTGATGTTGAGCGCCCAACACGAGGAAGTAATTTGGTAGTGGTCGAGAAATCATGTTGAAGGAAAGAGGTTTATCGTCAATGGCAAATACATGAAGAGGGGGTGGATAGTGGAAGGAGGGAATCTTGAGTTGACGAGCAGAATGTAGAGTCCCAAGAAATTACCGCTGGATGCAAGTCATTTGAAGAAGAAAGAGTTGACTTAAGTTGAACTGGAAAGACAGAAATCAGGAAGATCCTGTAGAGTGAAATATTAGGTTTCTTGCCCAGATGGGTCACCCTATTCAGATCTGAGCACTGAAGTTTCCCTGCTTAGAAGGCAATATTTGGCAAAATGACCTTTCCCCCACAATAAAGGCAAAGACCAGAAACTATGCAGATGCACCTAGTTTCTCTTCCCAGAAAGGCGGGCTCTGCCGATCTGCATAGGTTCCTCGGTAAAAGTTGTCGTGGGTTAGGAAGAGAAGGATTAAGAAATGTGGGCCAGAGGAGGAAGGCTCCTTTTCAGACAGTCGCCTCTCTGAAGCGGTGTTCTATTTTTGAATACTAAGGGCGATCAACTCATCCAAAGAGTTGGTAAATCCCTGGAAACCAGATCGTCTTTAAGTTTCTCGGACAATCCCTGCCAATAAATGGCTACTAAAGCCTCATTATTCCATGTCAGTTCAGCGGCTAAAGTCCGGAATTTGATGGCAAACTTGCCTGCCCGTAATTATAACAGGCATGAGAGGCTGCAGCAGTCCGACCAGAGCTCGAAGACAGTTTTAGAAGGGGATAGGAATTCTGTGGAATAATTGATAAGTTGTGAGGCCCATTCCAAGGTTTTCCTTCCAGAAGGGAGACAATATAGCCCACCTTCGCTTGTTCAGACACGAATTGACGTTGCAGTTTAAACTGTATCTGGAATTGATTGATAATCCTAAAAGTCAGAGGTTCACCATTTTAATCATGGGGGGTGTGCATGCGTGGCTCCTTCTGGACACCCATTGGCAAAAAAGGAGACTGCGCTACAGGAGCGGCGCTGGTCCCAAGGAGGCAACCGGTGAACAGCAAGGAGCGTATCTAACGCCCCGGCCAATACGTTTTGTTGGTCTTCATAAGCCCCATGCGTGCTGCCATGCATTGGAGAATTCCCCATGCCATGAACGATTCCACGAGCAAGCAGGTCAATGTAACTATGGTTACAGGATGCAATAGATACTGGATACAATGATACTGGATACTATGTATACTAGATACAATGGAGACTGGATACAATGGGATACTGGATACAGTGGATACTGGATACAGTATACAAGGGATACTGGATACAGTGGATACTGGATACAATGGATACTGAAAGTCAAGAACAGTAAACAGAGCAGAACCCAGCAGCTTCACTAATCAGCTCTTCGGCACTTTTACTTTCACGACGCCGGCGCCCAATGGTGACGTCACGCGCTGTACGTGATGACGTGTGGGTTGGCGCCTTTCCGTGACGTCACGGCGTTTTGCGTGACGCCATACGAGCGCCGGAGGTATGGGTGCCGCCATCTTGGATCGTCCGGACAGGGTAAGTATTGCTGACAGTAACCCCCTTTCCCCAGGGGGCCACCAAACCATTTATGACCAGGCTCCAAGGGAAAGCAACTATAGAACTTGTGGACCAAACTAGAGAATGAACTCAAATGTTTTACCCAGAACCATTCTTCAGGGCAAAACCCTTTCCACTGGATTAAGTATGTAAGTGCCTCTGGAGAATCGGGAATCAAGGATTTTTTCCACTTCATACTCCTGTTGGCCGTTGATTAGAAGTGGAGCTGGAGAGAATTGTGAGGAAGAAACTGGTTGAAAGATATTGGTTTCAAAAGAGACACATGAAAACATTAGGGATTCTCATGTGAGGAGATAGTTGCAAACGGACAGCAGCAGGGTTGATGATTTCAATGATGGGAAAGGCCCAACAAATCTAGGACCAATTTTGGGGAAGGAATCTTGAGATGGATGTTTTTTGGTGGAAAGCCATACTTTGTCTCCAAGGGAAAAGGGAGGTGAAGGTCTTCATCTTTTATCTGCAAATTTTTTCTGTACCAGGAACTTTTTTCAAGATTACATTTAGCATTCCAGAAGCGGACATATGGGGCTGCGTTGGTCGATGGCCGCAGGGACATCTGAGAAGTAGATCCTGGGATCTACACCAATGGATGTTGACCATAAACAATGAGGAAGGATGACCTCCCTGTGGAGGAGTGAGCATGTTATTGTGGGCAAATTCAGCCCCAGGGTAGTAAGCCCTGAACAATCATTCTGGAAAAGGGACACATAGCAACGGAGGAACTGTATCAGGCCTGATTAACGTTCTATGGCACCATTAGATTGAGGATAGTAAGCAGAGAAAATTAAGAGATATTCCAAGTATTGTACACATGGACCTCCAGACTTTGCTATAAACTGAGTACCTCTGTCAGAAACAATTTCGGTGGAAGACTGTGGAGGCGAAAAATGTGAGTGATGAAAAGTTAAGACACTCTACGCCGAAAGCATTTTGGGGAAGGATGAAATGTGCCATTTTGCTGAAACGATCCATCACACCCAAATTATAGTTTTGCCCCTAGAGGAAGGCAGTTCACCAATGACGTCCATAGCAAAGTGAGTCCATGGTCGGAAGGAGTGGGCAAAGGTAAATTAGACCTTGAGGTTTGGAGTGGTCGGACTTAGCAGTAGCACAAGTTACACATTCAGAGACATAGGGGCAATTTATAAAAGGGCAAAGTAGCGCCAAAAATTACCGCCACACATTGTGGCCGCCAAAACAGCGTTATCCACTGTATTTATATGGCCAGCGCAGCCCACGATATGTATCGGGCCGCGATGTCCGGCGGTAATTTTAATCCCTTCCTGGCGATACTGCATAGCCAATGCGCTAACTACAATATCCGCGGCAAAGTGATTTAAAATCCCTTCCCGCGCTTCCATCTGGCGGGCATAACCACCCGCCACCCCGCGCTTCCCAGCTGCCCCTCCTAACCCCCCCAAACCCGCTTGGCGAAATATGGAACAGAGGTAGGAGGGGCTGCTGGGAGAGGCCGACAGGTGGTCGCAACCACCCGCTGCGCACCCCCTCCCCACAGCCCCCCCAAGCCCCCCTCCCCCGCTGGCGAGAGAGAAGGAAGGGCCCCTGGAGGGGTGGAGGCACCCTCTCCACTTCTTTTTTCTTCAGAATCTACTGCGATGGCATCTGAGTCGCGGCGGAGTGCACCTCTTATATAGGTTTGCAGAAAACCCTAATCCGTTTGATTGGTCAATTTTTTTAATGCTTGGTTTACATGCTTTACATTAACCATCAGAATTTTCTCAGGAGATCTCAATATTATATGTATCCCTGTACCAACCAGAACTACAGTTATGTATAAATACCAGTATTTCTCAATATTATATAGTATCCATTACTGTACCAATCAGAACTACGTATATGTTAATACCAGTAATTCTCAATATTACAGTATATAGTATCCCTGTACCAACCAGAAGTAAGGTTTATGTATAGGTAAATTGACTTTAGGTAAATTGATAGGAATTTCTCCCCTGAGAGTTTTTTGCAATTTATTTCCATTGTTTATTTTGCATAGTTTTGAAGATATTTACATTTTTGTGTGATATAGCAGCAGCATCACCAGGTCCCCTGCACTTCCTGCTTTGAAACTGTCAGTCAATCTGTCCTGTGTCTCCTCCTCCCCTTTGCAGCCCTCCTGGTCCCTCCCACTCATGGACCCCATGGTCCCTCCAGTTGCAGGCCCCCCTATGGCCCATTATCTTACAGCCCCATGTGGCCCCTCCCACTCGCGGATGTCATGGTCCACCCACTCACGGGTGCCGTGGCCCCGCCCACTCACGGGTGCCTAAGCCCCACCCACTCACAGTTGTCTAAGCCCCGCCCACTCGTGGGTGCTGTGGGTTACTCAGACCCCCAACACCCCCCTACAGAAAACTCTGTGGAATCAGCCTTTTCAGGCAGAGTGAGAACTCTGAAAATGAAAAGGGTGTTTTCACACAGTGAAAGAGAAGGGCTGTAGATTCCCTTACCTTCTCTGTCAGGACTTCACACAGCAGAAAGGAGGAGGGACTTCCTGTCTCCCTCAAACACCGAGGGAGTCTGAGGCTGTGCTTGCCAGCGGCACTGTGCAGGAGAAGCCTCAGTAATGTACAAGTCAGCCTCCCAACCATTAATTTTCTGGTCAGTCATTTGTATATCTTAGGCTGTGGAGCACGTGAGAGGTGGTTGATGGCTCGTTTTAAAGGTGGAAATTGGCCTTTTATTTAATAACTTGTTGGAGACCACAGTTTCCCCTTTAAGGATGAATAAATCCCTTAAAGGACATGTCTATGTAGGCACCCTCTGCCCACCCCCAACCGCAGTTATATTTCTTCAAATAAATGTTTAGATCACTCATTACAGCCTTTACACTCCCGCGGCGTCTCCTTTCAGCTCCCTGTTTGGAGTCACCTGGACCGGCAGCCGCGTCTGTGATTGGCTTGTAGGTAGGCAGCTTACATGGAGACGAGAGGGAGAGAAGGGGCTGTAAGTATATCATCTAAAAAAAAATTTTGGCGGGGGGATGGGCAGGGGGTACTACCTTATGTCAAAAGGATTTCATGCTAGAGCCACGCTGCAGAGAATGGATCCGGATGGTGGGAGAGAGTCCTTGTTGAGGTTAGGGAAGTAGCAGGCACCGGATGAATCACTGACAGCTTCTACTCTTCACTTTCCTGGACTTTGAAAATGCACTGCATTAAACTCCACAGTGGAGCCAGTAGTGGGTTAAATTTAGCTTTGGGGATGGGCATGCCTTTAATGTGATCTTACCTAACATATAAATTATATATATGAACCACTTACAACTTCACAGCATAAATTTTACACAATCTAAAACCAATTTTCTATCCTTGTACAAATGAATTTTAAGGCCACATGTTTTTTCATAATCGGCTATGCAGTGCAGAATCAAAGTCTAAATTGTTATTCACCTCATTGTAAAATGCTAGCAAGTTTGTTTGACAAGAGCTGTCCTTTATAATACCTTTCTGATAGCTTAATCATAAGGTCATCTTCCCAGATGTAACCCTGTATTTAACCAAGTAACAGAATTTCCAATATCTTCTTCAGCACTGACCTCAATCTTACAGGCCTGAAATAACTGAAATGTTGCCATAAAAAATTTTTTTATTATTAGATATTTTTTTCTTTCTTCCATTTTGTAAAGCTAAGTACAAACATCAGCGATAAAGCCCTGATACCATTGGATCCGATGTATCGGGGCTTTATCGCTAGTGCGTGTAGTGGTTTCCCGAACAAGCGTGCGGCCGACGAACATTCCCTTCGGCCGAGCAGTCGTTCTGGAAAAAATGTATATTTTCAAAGAGAGGGTAACAACAGTCCCGAGTGTTCTCCCTATGCTCGTGTATATACTGTGCATAGGGAGAATGCTTGAGACGTGTGTATCCAGATCTTTGAAAAATGACAGACAGGATTATGCAGATCACAAAAAGCATCGGGAATCGGAGGAGGAATGGGCATCAGACGATCTGATAACCCGTCTGATCATGCACCCTCTAGGACACAGACTGGTAAATTTAATATAAGTTCCACACAGACTGGTGATTAATATGTGCCCCACGACTGGTAATTTTAATATAAGTGCCCACAAAGATTGGTAAATTCAATATAAGTGCCCCAGACTGGTAATTTTAATATAGTATCCACACAGACCAGTAAATTCAATATAAGTGGCACACAGACTGGTAAAGAAATATAAGGGCCCACACAGACAGGTAAATATAATTGCTCAGAGTGACCAGAAAGCCAGTCGAGATGTAATAAGCAGGACAAATCATGGATGAGAACATACAGCACGATGCACCAACACCGGACACCCTTTTCCCCCACTCATGAGGTACATGTGCGAGCATGTGAGAAGTATCTGGTTGCTACATGGTACATGAGAGTGGCACATAGTACTTTTTTTTAGCTTCAGGTTCCGCCTCCTTTTTTTTTTCACAGGCTCTATTTGCCATTAACTATCTACAAAAGTTGCCACTATTGTTAATTAATTAGTTTGCGTGGGCTGCAAACTTTTGTCTTTTGCAACCCAGCCTTGATATGGGCGTGTGCGACCACACAGGTCGCATTACCAGGGGGGCGCCAGCCAGTAGTTTTAGGTCACAAAGGCGTCACAAAGTTATGTATCAGTGCCACAACCCCCCCAGTCATTCAGATCAAAATATAGTATCAGCACCACCCCACATAAAAAGCCCCAACACACGTAAGCCATTCTGTACGCACGATACAGACAAACACGCACTGAAGATACTGAGAGACAGTACGGTAAGTGCAGGTGGTGGACTTGATTGGAAGCAGCAATCAACAGCGTATTGTGTGTACCAGGGGGGTGTTTTGGAAGGGGTGCTAAGTGCCAGTAACAAATCTTGCACAGGGTGCTATTTATTCCAAGGCCAGCCCCGCATGCCAGTTATAACATTATTATTTACAGTTTGGGACCCATAGAAGGTTTGATTATAGGTACTACGGCTGCTTGTTTGGAGTGCCGCGGCAGATTGGCAACAAAGTATCCGTAACACATCTTGCGTTGCGGTCACACACCACGATATTACGTGTGTACGAACCTTTATTATAAAACTATGCTGTGTTGCCTGGGTGAATTTTACACTATTTAACATTTCTACTGTTAAGGATGCTAGATTTATTTACAAACATAGATAGAGTTGTGAGTGTAGTGGCCTATTTCCACTACTTCATCAGTCTGCCCTGATCAGGAAATGTTTACCGTATATACTCGAGTTAAACCGAGGTTTTCAGGCTTTAAAAAAAGCCTGAAAATCTTACCTCAGTTTATACTCGAGTCAATGTTTTCCCCTACCTTGTCCGGCGGTCGCACGATCCGCAGCCTCTGCGCATCCGGATGATGTCACTACCTGGCGCCGCAAAGTGAGAGGCGCCGGGTGTGACATCATCCGGAGCGGATGGAGCGAGGATGCGGATCGCGTGGCCGCCGGACAAGGTAGGAGAAACATTGATTGCACACACTTATGAAATACATACAAATACGAGTAAAACCTTCTTTATTTGTGCATACTGTATGCACAATATAAGGAGGATTTACCCCTATTTGCAAGTATTTGCCATTAAGATGTTTGAAAACTACAACTCCCAGCATGCTTATTGCGGAGTGTTAGTTTTCAAACATCTAAGTGGCAAATACTTGCAAATAGGGGTAAATCCTCCTATATTTGTGCATACGTATGCACAAATAAAGAAGGTTTTACTCTTATTTGTAAGTATTGCAACTTAAGATGTTTGAAAACTACAACTCCCAGCCATAAAGCATGCTGGGAGTTGTAGTTTCAAACATCTTAAGTAGCAAATACTACCCCCTCGGTTTATACTCGAGTCAATGTGGTTCCTTCTTTTTTACCTAAAACTAGTGACCTCGGTTTATACTGAGTATATACGGTAACCTGCATTAACCTGACTTTTCAGCGAATTTCCTGGGACTAATACTACATTTTTCTGCTGGGTTTTCACTGGCCTGAATCTTCATCTCTATAAATATGGCAGAAACAAAACAAAAAAATTGGTAAATGTGGCAAGTTTGACGAATAATTTAAAGCGAAAATGGGGAAAAAAGCGAAAATTGCAAATAAAGGGAAAACAGCAAAAAAAAAAAAAAAAATGGCAAAAAACATTAGTGAATTAGCAAAAAAATTTGTGAAAATAGGGAGGAAAGTGAAAATACACAGAGCGTGGTATATTCCATTTAGTGTTTCTAGGCTATAGCGTACCTGTTACTAATAACACTATTTCTACTTTGGTTATGTCACCATCACGGACCCTTATATAAATACCACGTACCGTGTCAATGTTGTGCAGCAGGCTCTCATTTTAAAGAGAGCTAAAAGAGCAGTGCTGTAGTTTAACACATATCATTAATTAAAGTGCTAGATGTATATTAATCCTGGTGACAGTTGGCATTCTTGCATTTTTTCTTAGCAATTACAATGAAAGAAGTCTTGCTTAGATTTAATTCCTTACCACATCAACTCTTGTCCTTATTGATTTGCCGCTAAAGAGATTAACGTTGCTCCTTATCCATCGGTCATGCTAAGGTGAGGAGTTTGTCTCTACTTTGGTGCCCTACTGGGATTAAGTTTGCCATGTCGAGGAGGATAAAGCTTTTGCCATTGCAATGAGAAGTTCTGTATCCTTCCCCTGGGCTGTACTAATCAGACAATGTTGGTTATTTCATTATATATTTAACGTCTAATGTAGGGAAAGAAATAGAAACTCAATGTAGAAATGTAATAAACAGCCTTATGCAGTATCTCCTCTACCTTACCAGGCAGCTGGGGGTTCGATAGGGATCCGGGTCATTTATTTCTGTATTAACCCCGATGTTGTAACTAAAACAAAGTAACGAGGGTTGTAAGTGACCTCACATCCGTCAGTGAATAAAAATCTGACTTCCAGCTCTGAACTCTGGAGAACGCTAATTATTTTTCTGATCTCTGGACCCTGGGCAAGTTATTTACCTACAATGTTAGAAAACTTGTACTCTGCCTTTCAAGACCCCTTGCCTACTATTGACTACTCTAGATTCCATTGATGGATCTCTTGTGTTCCTCTTCTATTTATGAAGCGGCGGTAACTGTTACGCCACCGCTAATTTGGTCATATTACTTCGCCACCTTGAAGGGCAAAAACGGCCCGAGATTCCCCCCTGGATGCGCCCACCCTCACCACCCACCGTCGCCTCTCCCCGCAGCCCCTTCCACCCCGCTCGAGGCGAACATATGGAACAGGAGGCTAGGAGGGGCTGCTGGGAGGGTGCCGCAGCAGGTGGTCGCAACCACCTGCCGCACACCCCTCCACAGCAGCGGCGGGGAGGGGAAGGGCCCGCTGGGAGGGGTGGAGGCTCCGTCCCGCCGGGGGGCCCTAAGAAGGGCCTTTGGGGCTTAAGGGGTCCCGCAGCTCAAACCAGGACCCCCCTTCCCCGGCCCTTGTAATGGTCTTGCAGCACTGAGAAGTGCCTTTGGCGGGGGTCCTGCAGCCCGAACCGGGACCCCCAGTGAGCGGCTCCTAAAAGAGCCCTTGGGCGGCGTCTTCTTTCTTCCAGCCACGACGACACCAGCTCTGCTGAGGCTGCCGACCCCCGAGAGGTACGCCTGCGGCCACCAGGGGTACCCCAGGTGGGCGCCGGCGACCTCAATCAGGCGATGTTGCTGGCGTCTAGATCCGTTGCAACCTCTTTGGGCTGGTGACACCAACCCCACTGGCACCGCCGGCCACAACGGAGTCGATGTTGCCAGCCTTTCTTCAGCCATCTACTGCAATGGCATCTGAGGTCCGCGATGGAGTGCACCTCTTTATATAGGTTTGCAGAAAACCCTAATCCATTTCTGATTGCTCAATTTTTTCATGCTTTCGGAAAATCTGATTGGTTAATGAAAAGCATGTAAACCAAGCATTAAAAAATTTACCATCAGAAACGGATTAGGGTCTGCAAACCTATATAAAAGGTGCACCTGCCGCAGACCTCAGAGCCATCGCAGTAGATGGCTGAAGAAAGAAGATGGAGATGGTGCCTCACCCCTCCCAGCGGGCCCTTCCCTTCCTCCTCACCAGCGGGGGGAGGGGGCTTGGAGGGGTGCTGGGGAGGGGGTGCGCGGCGGTGGTTGCGACACCTGCTGCGGCCCCTTTCCAGCAGCCCCTCCTAACCTCTGTTCCATATGTTCGTCGCAAGCGGGGTTGGGGTTAGGGGGGCTGCTGGGAAGAAGCGGCGGCAGGTGGTCGCCATGAGCGGGGGTTGAGGGCGGGGTGGGCTTATGCCCCGCCCTGAAGCGGAGGTGCTGGAAGGGATTTTAAGTCACTTCGCGGCGGTATGTACTTAGCGCATTGCGCTAAGTGCAGTATCGCTGGGAAGGGACTTAAAATTACCGCCGGACATCGCGGCCGCGATACATATCATGGCGATGGAGTGGCATTAAAATATGGTGATAGCGCTATTTTTCGCGGCCGCGATGTGCTGCACTAATTTCTGCCCTTTATAAATATGCCCCATAATCAGGAATGACTGGGCCCCCTACAAAACTATGAGGGGCCCTCTATCTGTGCTTCATTCACAGTGGTTTTCTGGTGGAGATTTTCATAGGTATACAGATGGTCTGGGTGCTGCTACGTGGAAAGTTTATGGGTAAAATTGGATACCCTAGTCTATAGGTAATAATAAGGATAAGTGAAGGTAATTCTTATGAGTTGATTTTTATGGTTGGTGTTTTATAAACTGGTCTTATACCTAATTCTGTCTAGGATGTGGGTGTGGAGCATTTCAGGTTAGCCTTACATCTCTCGGATTCTACCTATTGCTAGTTTTGTGTTTTGGGGGTAATTTTTTTTATACCCACATTTTCAATTATGGAGTGGACTTGCCCTTTAAAGTGCTCTGTTCTGGAATTAGGACATTTTCTGGTTTCACGTCTCTATTTCCATGTGTTTTTCCTGTATCGCTAGAATTTTTGCTGATTGGTCTGATTATTTATAATAGTTTCTAGCATTACATTTTATTGATAAAACAAGTCACTAATGCGGGTCTTGAGGTTTTGGGGGTGGGGAAGTAATTATGTTTTTTATTTGAGGATTGGATATGCCTCTTGATTGAAGAAATAAAAAATATCCTGTTATGGCTTTAGGTATGACTAGAGACATTCCTGTTCACAGCAAAGTCAAAACGTTAAGTTTCAAGCTATTTCAAGAAAACGTCTTAAAAATTTTATCAGGTTCTTGAAACTTTTCTCAGTAGCATAATTCCCTGTATAACATTTACAAGCTGGTCAGCATTGCTGCAACAACAAATCACTGCTATTTTATTGTGTGCTAGCCCGACAGTAAAAATCTGTTCCATCAGCCATCTGCAAGAGAAAGCTGACTATTAAGTAAGGAGAGACAGGCGGTGATGTATTTTGCTCTTGTGCGTGAATTCCTATAGCCAGTCTGCCAGCGGTCCACTAGTCAGTCGCCAGTCTACTTGCCAACATTGCCTCTCCCTAAATATTTGTTGCCATTAATATGTATCACATTTTGGTTTGAAGAAACTTGGTTCTTCTAGTGATAACAGACATCTAGGATGATACGGCAATCGGTCTGTAACAGAGAACCAATCATTGTGAAAGAGAAAGCTCGCCGGCATAAAAGTAATTAAATGAATTTGAATAGAAGTTAATGTAAATAAGATCTCTAAAAAGTGTAAAAAGAAAGGTTTTTTTTTTTTAAGAGCCCTGTGTCTTACTCGGATTAGCATTATTTCTGCTGAATATATGAATTCTCCTTCCATTATTATTCATCTGGAACAGTACGGGAATTCTGTTATCTCAAAACCCAGGCTAAACTGTGTTTAAAGCCGAAGACTGAAGAAAATAGAAACTTCATCAAAGCTTAAGCCTTGGGAAAATTTACGTTTTAGTTAAAAAAGGAAACATCTCATTTGGTAAATTAGGAAACGCAAAAAGGAGCATTCTCGAAGTCAATCAGTGTAAATTCTAATATAGCACACTGTCGATCCCACTCAGTAGTAGAAAATAACGTAAATGACATTTTGCTTCAGAGCTCGAAGCAAGAAAAAGTCAATTTAATATTTCATCTGTTAGGAAGGAACAAAAAGAAATGAAATGCACACCAGTGGAGAGTAGGTGAAGCTGTTTGCTATAATCTCATTTCGCTTTATTTACCCTTAATAAATCAAACTCATATGCCTTTTTTTCAAGGGACTGATCGGTGAGGTGTAAGGTGTTTGCCATCATAGACTGCAATGCATAAAGAGGCTTAATGGGATTAATAGCCAAGGAAGCTTTCATTCATTTATATTGCATCTGGTCATCTATTCTGAATGGTTAGCTTTGTTTTAAAGACCCTTAACTTTATGGAGCTAAATCTGGTTGCAGGAATTGGAAAGTATACTTTAGGTTTACTATAAATAACCACCTTCTGCAAGCTAGACTACGCACTAATCAACAGGAACAAACAAAGATTATTTGGCTGTCTGTATTAACTAGAAAGGGAAGCCAGTAACATTGCTATGGCTTGCAAGAGGGCATGCAATTAAAACAATACTGAGTAATGAATTTTATTATATGTTTACAGTGGACTGAAACGGAAAGGTGGTGTGTGTGTAGGGTGCATTAGCAGTTGGGATAGTTTTCACATACACAGAAGGGTGATGGTTAATGGGCTCAGTAGGGCATAATCAACATTTCTGATGTTTTAGATATGGTGCCATAGAAGCAAAGAGTTGCACGGATTTTGGGGTGCATAGGTGTGTTTATGACCATAAAACACATTTTTAAGTTGTGTGGTCTGTTTGTTGCTTTTATGTGTTGTACCAGAGAGACACAAGTGAGTTAGAGTACGCCTCATAAGAAAATAGAAGATGATTGTACTTGCTAAATTTGCTAATAATCAGAAACACTTCAATAGATTCCTGGCTAGAACATAGCACACTTCTTTAGTGTCCTGCAAACTGTACTGTTCTAGTTCATAGGGCCATCTCCAGACTTTTTGGCACCTGAATTTGTTTTTCAAAATGCTGCCCCGCCGTGCCACCAGAAGGGGTGTGGTTTATAATTGAAAGTGGGTGGTGCTTTGTCCAGAAGTGGGGTGTGTCTTGTCTAGAAGGGGAGGGCTTTATACACATGACTGGTAAATAATGTCCACATTGGCTGGTAAATGTTACTCACAGAGAATGGATTAGGCCCACAGTGACTGGTATTAGATGCCCACGGTGACTGGTAAATGATGCCCATTAGATTTTTGATCTGCTGGGCTGACAACATTGATTATTGATATGCTGGGCTGACAACAGTGATTTTTGGCTAGTGGCTAGTGGCCTTGCCTGGTAGGTCAGTCACCTTTAAAGCTCCCTCATGTAAATCACATTGTACACACTGTGTGGGACTGAGAACTTACAATAGGGAAAGGATCTCTGTCCCTCTCTACAGCAATGAATAGCTGAAAATGTGTGGTTTTTCCAAACGGCATTTTCGGGGGGCCCTGGAATCTGGGGCACAGGCACATGAAAAAATCATGTTTAGGGTTTTTTTGTATCTAAATGGCTGCCTCCCTACAGGGTGCTGCTCTGTAATGTGCTTCACCCTGCCTCATTAGGGAGGTGGCCCTAGTTCAAATACTGTTGGAGGAGAGCAGTCCAAAGAATGTGGGGAATAAAAAAAGAAATAGAAACAGATAGTAATTTGGCTTTTTCAATAATAATAATAATAATCATCATTGTAGGAGTGGGTAACTCCTACTGGTATTTCTAGGTTTCATATTAATTTAATTAAAGACTATTTCATTGCATTTTTGCATAATGTGTATTTTAACAATTTACACTGGATGGAGAACTACAGAGATAAACTACCTTACTCCCTTCCCCCATTAAAGTCTGAACGCTCGGCCCTCACCCCATGGAGTACAAATAAATAAATAAAGAGAAATATCATATCTACTTAAGCTTGTTAGTTTATGGTCACACCTGCCGTCTACGGAATCGTACATGAAGATACGCTTCTTGCACAGTCAGGGCTATGCAATTAAAGTTCTTATTGTTAAAAATGGTGCAAATTTTGTCCCAACCAATTAGATGTTAGCTTTCAAAGTTAAATAATATCTGATTGGTTGGGGCAAAATTAGCACCATTTTTAACGATAAGAACTTTTATTGCATCTGCTAGGCCTGCACCCTTCTGTTTTCATGCCAATATATAAATTATGAGAACCGGAAATCGGTTAGCATGGCTTTAAAGAGAGAATGCTGCAGTTCCAGTGCGCCTCTCCATAAAATCTCCTTGATATAGCCAATTAGAAGTTGAAAGCTAGGCTTCATGTTAAGCACAGTAACTTCTCGTGAATGCAACCAAGTCATGAGGGAGTTGTAGTTTCTAAACATCTGATGTGCCAAGGTTTGACATCACATATCTAGCTGATCTACAGAACAATGTCAAGTACTATTTATTCAGGGTGACACATATTAAGACCATTGTCAGTTCCTGAGCGTAGCTAACACTATTGCTGATAAGGTTGATATCAATTATTATCCCTAATTTGTGTTTGTACAGCTACATGCCTGTGATAATGACTGCATCATTTCCTATCTCACAGAACGGCCAAATGATTAAAAGATACATAAAAACAAACACACTGGGGCGTGTATTTCTTAATTAATTCTCATGGAAAGCCTACAAATAATGTTCCCCCAAACTAAACAATATTTGTATGGAAGGTAGGAGCAAGTTTTCCTACTCCTATATTATGATAAATCAAGATTACAGGGAGATTCAATAAAAGTTCTGGTGCTAATTTTGCCCAAACCAATCAGATGTTATTTAACATTTGAAAGCTAACACCTGCCCTTTCCCCATTGAATTACCCAGGCGAGGACCGAACTGATAAGTTTGTATTATTTCGTAGTTATACTTAACTAAAAATGGTCTCCCTGGGTCCAGTCCACACTGTGTCCCAGCTGTGTTGCTGCGCCTGGTTTTGGGAATAGAGATGGCCGAACTTCAAAAGTTTGGTCCGTTTTTGAACTTTCGAACTTCAGTAAAAGTTTGAATGTACGAATTCAGACCCATTAAAGTCAATAGGAGAGTGATAGATATTTTTACCGATCCACGGCACTTTTGTGCCGACCAACGGACTTTTGTCCCGGCTGAGCGTTCACTTGTAGCGAGTGCTCGGTCTGGACAAATAGCCCCTTCGTGTGTACCCAGCCTAACAATGGTAACTTACTGTAAATGGCTGTGGCACCTGGGAAATGGTCTGGGGAACATGTCACTATCACCAAAACTTGTTTAAAACACTTCTTAAACATGAGCGGGACATTGTCGGGTTCTGCCCAAGCTATTTCGTGGGTTACGGCCAATTTGAGGCTACTGAATGATACTTTCGAGGGTTACCGAAAACAGAACCATAAATTCGAGGGTTACCGAATGATACTTCCAAGAGTTACCGAAAATAGAACCATAAATTCTAGGGTTACCGAAATCGAACAATACTTTGGAGGGTTAGCAAAAACGAACAATACTTTTGTACGTTAGTGAACATACATTCAAGGGTAGCGAACGTCTCATAAAATCGATCATTTTTGAAACCGCAACGACAAACGTTTAATATTAGCGAAGGTCCGGAAATTTGAAAGTCTGAGAATCCGTGTCCGGATGGTTCGAGAAGTCCGAGTCCGTTCGAACTTGATAAGTTCGGCTCGAACTCAGATTCGAGTAGTTTAGTCCATCTCTACATGGGAATAGTCTGGACACAGGAATGGGGCATATAGACTTGACATGGTGAGAGCAAACTTAAGGTCAGTATAAAATTGGAAATAATGTAATGTAATGGAGTTGACCGGTTAGCTGCATCAATCACAAAAAATCTAAGAGGAGTAAAGCTATGTACACAGGTACGACAGTGTGAATGAGGCCCGACAGCCGAGCATGCGATGACAGGTGTATTTTTGCTTGTGGATGTGGATCCGCCGGTACAATCTATGAACAACCTCCAAACGAGCGGCCACACGAGGGACAATCTTCCCGAATGAACCCCGACCGAGCTTCCCCACACACCATTAACTTTATAATTCCTTTACACATTAGTAGAAGGAGGCAGCCAATGAAAGTGGTAACAGGATGAATCAGCCCTTCGTCAGGAGAAAATCAGCTGCGTTTACAATGGAAAGGACATTGACTGTTTATGTTAAAACTGGATAAGGCTATCATCATTGAGATGTGAAATGTATTTAGATATGGAAAAGTCAGTAAGTTTTCACATCTTGAAAATGTCCAGATGACCGTAGTTTATGTTCTGTCACCCCACTTTTTCTTAGAAAAGGGCAACTCATCCTGGCGATTCTTTCTGATTAGAAGTTTTGCATTATCACACGGACATTTTCCTTTTACGCTTATCCTGTCTCGATTGGAGGGTAGTGTTTTGGGTAAATCATACCAGCTTATGGTTTATCAATTATCAATAAATTGTTAAAGGGCATCTAGACTGCACTTAAATTGCCCATTACTGCAAAATATAATTCTTCCTATCAGGGCTAGGCCACACAATCCACACCAATCCGTTTTTACATGTGATCCGATCGCACGTTTAAAAGCACAACTAGTGTTGGTCAATTGGTCTGCCCACACTAGTGCGCCGGGGCCTGTTGCACTGCGATCTGATCAATGACAGTGATCACAGTGCAAGCGGACATAAACATGAATGAATTTCGGCCTCACTATACCAATTTTAGTTGATCTATCCTGTTTCTTTAGATACACAATCTGCAGCATTTTTACATTTCAGCTGTCAATCTAGGGGCATATTTATAAATGATGGCTCATTTTGGCGTAGAGTAATGGCAAAGAGCGATATTTTGCCGTATTTCTAAAACTGCTCATTTTCACGGCGAAAAGTATCACGCTGCGATGTGTGTGGCGGTAGTATCTTCTCTTTTTGCCACGATACAGGACTTTACCCATGAATTGGTAAACTCAGAATGGGCGATCATATTACAGTAACACTGTAAAAAAGTCAACACCCCCTGACCCCTTCTTAGCATGGAGACTCACAATGCACTGACACCTTCTTAAAGGGCATCTATACTGAAAAATAGGTTATTTAAATTGACCATAACTGGAAACTATAATTCTTCCAACCACCACTGTATAATTTTTTTGTTGATCTGCCCCCTATTTCTTTAGATATCCAATCTAAAACTTCTTATATTTCTGCTGTCAATCAAGTTCCTTGCTCTCAAAAAATATTCTTCTGTGAGTAGTTTTACTGTAGCTGGAAAGGGTGACAGAGTTTTGCCAGTTGGAATGCTGTGTGCTGTGTGAGGCTTGACAGTTGGTTTGTGGGAAAAAGTCAGGTCAGATGGAAGTGGGAGTGGTTAAAAAGGAGGGGGGGAACTGCTCCTAAACAAAATGTGTGCTAGATTGAAGACATGCAGCAACACACGCAAATCATAGTAAGTGCTACTTACATGTATTCAATATAGATTAAGATGAGGCAAAGTCATTTTTTCAGTATAGTGTCCCTTTATACCCACTGACAGGCTACATATATGGGCACTTATGCCTTTTCACCACCTCAGACTTGGCAAGTTTAAATGGACGAGCTTAACGCAAAAAAACACTTTTCAACATTTAAGAAATATGATCAAGCGATTACCGCATCGATGTAAGACGAATTGTGAAAGGTGGCGGTAATGACTTTTCACCACTGGTTTTCGCCTCTTTGTAAATTGCGATGTGTCACAATTTGTCAAAAAGGCAGCGAAAACGGTGGCAAAAAATAACAACCTTTATAAAGATGCTCCCAAATCTTTTATTATCATAAACACTGTGTGCAGTTTCTGTTACTGGAAAAGTGATACTTGGGGGATATTTATAAGCAATCGCAGCACTGAGGTCGTCTGCGGCGATGTGTGACGATAGTTTTCGCCTTATTCATTGCATTAAGTGTGTTATCACTGTGAAAAGAGACAATAGAGATTGTTCTCTAGTGTAATTCCAGAGCTATTTTTGTCACTTTTTATTTAAAGTATTTATAAATAGGTGAAAATTCGCCTTTTTTCCTCTTTTCTCCCTTTTGTTGCTTTTTTGCAGTTTTACCAGAATTTTCACAAACATCATTACTGGAATGTTCCATTAACATGACTATTTCTTACCAGCACTATGGTATGTTCCCATATTAAGTCACTGGTTTGTAATTAGCTCAGTTTGCTGAAAATAAACAATGCTAAAAAATGTCCTATTAAAAATAGACAAATTCACCTTTTGAGTTTTATACTATTTATTATATCTTTGGCTGAAAAAAACACCACATGTGTTAGGCTATTTTTAAATAACAAAGATAGGTGTTCAGTGTGTATTAACCAATTTAATACTACTTTGAAAATCCACCAGGGATTATTACCTATTTACATCATATGTGCTGAGCTTTTTCAGCATTATTAGTACTTTTCGCTAGATAATTTCCGCTTTTGATGAAAATTCGCCTTTTTAATAACTTTGATGAAAGGCTGGTGGGGAAAATAATGCCCCTTTATAAATAGTCCCTCAGACCCCCATTTGACTTTATTGGTAAATAAAGAAAACCGGAACCTTTAAAAAAAAAAGGGCTTTAAAAAGCAAAAAATGAACCTTAAAAACGAAATCTCAGATCGTATTACAATAAATGCTGGAGAATAGTCTAACAACCGCTGAGTACTTATTAGTATTGAGAAACATCCACATGTACTGACACCTCCATGGACCCTTTGGCAGGCTAAATAAATGGCCAATTTTTCGCCACCTCAGACTTGGTGATTGGAATGGCTGAACTTAACGCAATAATAACTTTTCGCCATTTTATAAATATGTTTGAGCGGTTACCGCAGTGAGTATGTTAAAAAATGAAGCAAAATGTAGCGGTAATGACCTATGCCACTGGTTATCACTGCTTTATAAATAGTGAAAAATCAAAATTGGGCAAAAAGGCTGCGTTAAAGAAGGTGTTTAACGAACCTTATAAATATGCCCCTTGACATTGACAGTGTGAATTGCATGTTGGGAAATTCCCTGTCCTGGTTATGCCTCTTAGTGGTTACTGAGCATGCTTGCCCTCACATATAGTCAGATTAGTTTGGGAGAGGGGATATTTAGCCTGTTAAAGAATGCACCAAAGAGCTTCTTGTACGGCTTATTAATATATTTGTATAAAGGGATTCTATCTCTGCTTGTCTGTCTGCATAGAGGAACCATCCATTCCACATTATTATTTAGTTGCCCTTCTCTGAACTGTTTTATATCCAAGATGTCCCTTTCATATATGAGATTCAAAACTGGGTGCTATATTCCAAATGTTTACCAGTGCTTTGTAAAAAGAGAGAATCATTTTTTACTCCCTGATTCTATTTAGACAAGGCAATATCTTGCTAGCTCTGGGCGTTGCTACAGCTAAGTCTGTTCTTAACTAGACCCATCTTTTTTAAAACAGATTCACTTAGCACCAGAGCTATTTATGGTATAGACAGCACAAGGATTGTTAAACCCCAAATGATCACCGTATCACATTAATCAGCATTGAATCTCATCGGCCATTAAGTTGCCCATTTTTTTACATTCTTTCTAGGTTTCGCCCATCATTGTTTACAATAGTTTCCAATGCTCTTCATAGTTTTGTGTCATCATCAAACACAGATTCCTTGCTCTCAATACCCACTTTTAATTAATTTATACCCTGATGTACCCCACTTTAGTCAATATAGTGAAGCTCCATTGACAACTGTGCTTTCCATGCAACCTACTGTAACAACCTATTTCTATTCCATGTTCAAATGAGTTTTTCAAGGTCAACAGACCATAGATTATACATAATGTTTCTATGGGCACCGCAAACTCTCAGTGCACCACATCCATTGCTATAACGGTATCTCAATTCTTATTCACATCTTCATAAAAACCAAGCAAGTTAATTTGACAAGATCTAATTCTCATGAATCCAGAATACATCATGTAACAAAGTTTACATTATCTTCCTCACCATTGATGTTAAACTTATGGTTCATGTGCGTTTGGTCGGGGTGGCGATTGTTTTTGAAACCACTGGCACTGGGAGTATACCAATTATACAATAATAAAAAGTCTTATACAGTGGTTGCAGTCCAATTAAATAAGTAGATACATAAAGTTGACTTATTATTAGTTTCTCCTTTAATTTATGTATTAATGTTACAGTGTGTGTAGAGAAGATTTCCATACTAGTGTAAAATTAATAAATCTGGTCTCTTTTTCATGTTACTGCCCATTTCTTAACTGGGAGATCTCCCTTTAATCATGCAGTGAACAATGGGTTAATTCTGGTGCTTTTTAATCAATTATGGACTGCTTTAAATAAGTGGAGGATTGGACAGAGTTTGAGTCTATGAGTAAAGCTGGTACACACATTAACGATTAAGCCCCGTACTGTGCGTCCGACGGTATCGGGGCTAATCGTTACGTGTGTACGTTCGTTTCCCGAACGAGGCGCGGCCGCCAAACGATCGGGTCGGCGAACGCAGCGGGAAAGGCCGAAAATTTCCATCGGCCGCGCTAGACTCCCTATAGAGGAGTCTAGCGCGGCCAATGGAAACACACAGTCCCGAGCGTTCTCACATACGAGAACGCTCGGGACTGTGTGTATGCAGATCTTTGAAAGATGGCAGACAGGATCTTGCAGATCCTGTCTGTCATCTTTCAGAAATTGTACAGTGTGTACCTAGCTTTAGGGCATTGTAGCCTGAAACGCGTAAGATTACGTTTTTCTATTGTTCATATGTGAACTAGAGATGCTCGAAACTGTTGAGTTTGTTCCGTTTTTGAATTTTCTAAATTTTCGGAAAGTTCGAGTTTTGATTTTCGAAAATCGTCTTCTTTCGATGATTGTCTACTTTCGATTTTTGATAAGAATCGAAAATTGAAAATCTGGGTTCCGTGAATTTCAGGAGTTCCGAAAGTTTAGTCGGGACTTCGAAACGATCAGATTCGATTTGAAACTGGGTTCTTTTCTATATCTCTAATGTGAACTCACCAGTGTGACTCAGTGTATCAATACAGAAGGCTTTTTTAAAGAACCACTGGAAATTGACGCTTCTCTGGGTGGTACTGAGTTGATTTGATTGATTGAAACTGCCCGTTTCTTGCTCTCATATTACGTAGCGATTCGGAAATACCTGGTCGTCTTCTTGTGCCAAGAAAGTTCTGTCAAACTCCCACTTTTCTCGCCCTTATCTTTCTGTACATCACTTGTGCCCTGCCAAAATTCATTTTATAATGTACAGCGCTGCGTGCCCAAATGGCGCTTATAAATAAAATATACAAACATACAAAAACTTCCAAGGACACCACAAGTGTAAAAATCCCTTCTGAAAGCTGCGCTAAACCCAGCTATCAACACAAACAGGATAACATGGCTTTCTGCGGCTCTCCTTTAATCCTCTTTATTATATTTTAAAAAATATCACAATGGGTACGCTAGGATAAAATTATATGTTGGCAATTTTTAAAAATTCTTTTATTTCAGTTAATTTAATAAGAGGTTCAAAAATGTGCAGGGAGAATTTTCACCTCTAAATGAATAGGCTCCATATTGGGACGTTTCTATTTTTTTTTTTAAGTTTTAAATGAAATCTCTCCTCAATAGAAAACAACCATTACTTTTTTTTTACAAACTCTATTATGCGCATCTGTTAAGAAAATAATAACATTCCAGCTATGACGTGTTGCTATATTCCCATTTCCCTCTAACTTACCACCACTGACTTTAATTCATTTCTCTATCTTCTATCCCTTGATGTATATAGACATAGAAAATTCACCAGCAGCAGGTAAAGTCTATTTAACACTTCTACCTGAATAAAATTAAACTTCCTAAAATGAATCTTCTCCAGAGTTCCCAAAGGCAATTTAAATGAAATCACATTTTGATGATTTTAGCACTTTTACCTCTAGCTGGTTGAAAGGCTTAAGAGGCTTTCTCTAATCCTAGCTATTATTGTTATAAACAGGTTTTTACTTTGTGCGCCTTAGTCTTATTTTCATACTTTAAAGCTCTCAAAGGTGGTTTCAGGAAATCCACAGACTGAAATGTGAATTCTGTTCCTTCAAAGATGCTTTAGGATTAGAGAGTTTCAAATATTATGGCCACTTAAGGTGACCATACACTACCTCAACATTGGACAGTCGGCCTGAGAAGAATCAATTCCTCGACGGATCCATGTCTGCGATTGCAATTTTCACAAAATGGTCAGCCGTGCTCTTTCTGAACATTGCTCGAACTTCATATCGTCCATATATAACTCCATCAAGGAATCACAAACTCAGCTAATTTCAGAAATGAAAAAAATTATTCCTCAATCTTACTAGTCAATCTGATTTTAGAATGGAAATCTGTTCACTTGCAGATTCAGAAAAAAAATCAACATGTGCATGTGAACCCATTGGAGTCAATGGGGTTAAAGGGACAGTTCAGTGGAAATGATCAATATTTATTAAATTGTTAGTTTGTGTAATGTCTTCTTAGTTATTCTACATATTCTCTCCCATTTTGAAAATCAGTTGATTTCATACCCTTTGCTGTTCCCTGCTGTTGACATTAGTGAGGCTGACATTCAGGTTCTGTAATGATCCTTCTTCTTCCAGGATGCACCACACCCTTGGAATGTTCCTAACAGTAATTTCTACTGATTGCTGTTGGATGGGTCAAAGATGCTCGATCTCTATTGACCTCCACAACCCCCACCTTGTATTTTTCCTTACCCCTTATCACCACATTTTCTAGGTCTATCACCCCCGGCCTATAACATTTATTTATAATCGGTCCTCATATAGGGGTTCCTGCCTTCACTAATGGTTACCCCTACCTGCGTCATTCAGTTAATTTCGTGCCGCTTTGGGCACACTCTTCATTTGCTGCTGCCCCTTTTTACACCCATGGGGTCCCGGATAGAGCTGCGGGACCCCTTAAGCTCCAAAGGCCCTTCTTAGGGCTGCAAGGGCACTTGTAAATGCCACAAGCGCCCTGATAGGGCCGGGGAAGGGGGTCCCGGTTCGAGCTGCGGGACCCCCAAGCCCCAAAGGGCTCTTGTTAAAACCGCAAGGGCACTTGTAAGTGCCGCAAATGCCCAGATAAGTCCGGGGAGGGGGGTCCAGGTTCGAGATGCTGGACCCCTATACCCCAAAAGCCCCTTAGGGCACCCGATGGAGCGGCAGGGGGCTAGAAGGGGCTGCTGGAAAGGGTCCGCAGCAGGTGCGCACACCCCCTCCCCAGCAACCCTTCCAAGCCCCCTGCCCCGCCGGGGAGGGGAAGGTAAAGGCCCGCTGGGAGGGGTGGAGCCCTCCAGCGGGGGCCCTAAGAAGGGCCTTTTGGGGCTTAGGGGTCCCACAGTTTGAACCGAGACCCCCCTCCCCGGCCCTCCTATCAGGGCATTTGCGGCACTTACAAGTGCCCTTGCGGCTCTAACAAGAGCCCTTTGGGGCTAAGGGGTCCCGCAGCTCGACCCGGGACCCCCTTCCCAGGCCCTATCAGGGCCCTTGTGGCACTTACAAGTGCCCTTGCAGCCCTAAGAAGGGCCTTTGGGGCTTAAGGGGTCCCGCAGCTTGAACCGGGACCCCCCTCCCTGGAAAATCTGATTGGTTAATGTAAAGCATGTAAACCAAGCATTAAAAAAATTGACCAATCAGAAATGGATTAGGGATTTCTGCAAATCTATATAAAGAGGTGCACTCCGCCACGGACCTCAGATGCCATCGCAGTAGATGGCTGAAGAAAGAAGATGGAGATGGTGCCTCCACCCCTCCCAGCGAGCCCTTCCCTTCCTCTCTCCGCCAGCGGCGGGGAAGGGGGCTTGGAGGGGCTGTGGCTCCTTCCCAGCAGCCCCTCCTAGCCTCCTGTTCCATATATTCGCCATATATAAGGCCCAGATAAGTCCGGGGAGGGGGGTCCGGGTTCATTCGCCATATATAAGGCCCAGATAAGTCCGGGGAGGGGGGTCCGGGTTCGAGCTGCTGGAACCCCTAAGCCCCAAAAGCCCTTCTTAGGGCCCCCGCTGGAGGGCTCCCCCCCTCCCAGGCGGCCCTTGCCTTCACCTCCCCGCAGCGCGGGGCAGGGGGCTAGAAGGGGCTCTGGAAAGGGGCCGCAGCAGGTGCCGCCCCCCCTCCCCAGCAACCCCTCCAAGCCCCTGCCCCGCCACTGGCGGGGAGGAAGGTAAGGGCCCTCTGGGAGGGTGAGCCCCCGCTGGAGGCTCCACCCCTCACGGGCCCTTGCATTCACCTCCCCGCCTGCCCGGGCAGGGGCTAGAAGGGCGGCTGGAAAGGGGCCGCAGCAGATGCGCGCCCCCCCTCCCCAGCAACCCCCCAAGCCCCCTGCCCCGCCACTGGCGGTGAGGGGAAGGTAAGGGCCCGCTGGGAGGGTGGAGCCCTCCAGCGGGGCCCTAAGAAGGGCCTTTTGGGGCTTAGGGGCCCACAGCTCGAACCTGGAACCCCCTCCCCGGACTTATCTGGGCCTTTGTGCGAACATATGACAGGGAGCTAGGAGGGGCTGCTGGGAAGGGGCCGTAGCAGGTAGTCGCAACCACCCGCGGGGGCCCTCTGCCCCGCCGCTGGCGAGAGGAGGAAGGTCCCGCTGGGAGGGGTGGAGGCACCCTCTCCATCTTCTTTCTTTGGCCATCTACTGCGATGGCATCTGAGGTCCGCGGCGCAGTGCACCTCTTTATATAGGTTTCCAGAAAACCCTAACTCGTTTCTGATTGGTCAATTTTTTTAATGCTTGGTTTACATGCTTTACATTAACCAATCAGATTTTCCAGGGAGGGGGGTCCCGGATAGAGCTGCGGGACCCCTTAAGCTCCAAAGGCCCTTCTTAGGGCTGCAAGGGCACTTGTAAATGCCACAAGGGCCCTGATAGGGCCGGGGAAGGGGGTCCCGGGTTCGAGCTGCGGGACCCCCAAGCCCCAAAGGGCTCTTGTTTGAGCCGCAAGGGCACTTGTAAGTGCCGCAAATGCCCAGATAAGTCCGGGGGGGGATCCGGTCGAGATGCTGGACCCCTATGCCCCAAAAGGCCCTCCCCTCCCAGCGGGCCCTTGCCTTCACCTCCCCGCCAGCGGCGGGGCAGGGGGCTAGAAGGGGCTGCTGGAAAGGGGTCGCAGCAGGTGCGCGCACCCCCTCCCCAGCAACCCCTTCAAGCCCCACGGCGCAGTGGGCTAGAAGTCCTGCTGGAAAGGGGTCGCAGCAGGTGCGCGCACCTCTCCCCAGCAACCCCTCAACCCCCTGCCCCGCCGCTGGCGGGGGAGGGGAAGGCAAGGGCCCGCTGGGAGGGTGGAGCCCTCCAGCGGGGGCCCTAAGAAGGCCTTTTGGGGCTTGGGTCCCACACTCAAACCGGGACCCCCCTCCCCGGCCCTTTCAGGGCCTTTGCGGCATTACAGTGCCCTTGCGGCTTTAACAAGAGCCCTTGGGGCTAAGGGGTCCCGCAGCTCGCCTGGGACCCCCTTCCCCGGCCCTATCAGGGCCTTGTGGCACTTACAAGTGCCCTTGCAGCCCTAAGAAGGCCTTTGGGGCTTAAGGGGTCCCCAGCTCGAACCGGACCCCCTCCCTGGAAAATCTGATTGGTATATGTAAAGCATGTAAACCAAGCATTAAAAAAATTGACCATCAGAAACGGATTAGGGATTTCTGCAAACCTATATAAAGAGGTGCACTCCGCCGCGACCTCAATACCATCGCAGTAGATGGCTGAAGAAAGAAGATGGAGAGGGTGCCTCCACCCCTCCCAGCGGGCCCTTCCTTCCTCTCGCCGCCAGCGCGAGGGGGTTTGAGGGGCTGCGACGCGGGTGGTTGCGACCACCCGCTGCGGCTCCTTCCCAGCAGCCCCTCCTAGCCTCCTGTTCCATATATTCGCCATATATAGGCCCAGATAAGTCCGGGGAGGGGCGCGGGTTCGAGCTGCTGGAACCCCTAAGCCCCAAAAGCCCTTCTTAGGGCCCCCGCTGAGGGCTCCCCCCTCCCAGGCGGCCCTTGCCTTCACCTCCCCGCCAGCGGCGGGGCAGGGGGCTAGAAGGGGCTGCTGGAAAGGGGCCGCACAGTGCGCCCCCCCCTCCCCAGCAACCCCTCCAAGCCCCCTGCCCCGCCACTGGCGAGGGGAAGGTAAGGGCCCTCTGGAGGGTGAGCCCCCGCTGGAGGGCCCACCCCCTCCCAGCGGGCCCTTGCATTCACCTCCCGCCTGCCGGCGGGCAGGGCTAGAAGGGGCTGCTGGAAAGGGGCCGCAGCGGTGCGCGCCCCCCCTCCCCAGCAACCCCTCCAAGCCCCCTGCCCCGCCACTGGGGTGGAGGGAAGGTAAGGGCCCCTGGGAGGGGTGGAGCCCTCCAGCGGGGGCCCTAAGAAGGGCCTTTTGGGGCTTAGGGTCCCACAGCTCGAACCTGGACCCCCCTCCCCGACTTACTGGCCTTTGTGGCGAATATATGGAACAGGAGCTAGGAGGGGCTGCTGGGAAGGGGCCGTAGCAGGTAGTCGCAACCACCCGCTGGGCGCCCTCTGCCCGCCGCTGGCGGAGAGAGAAGGGAAGTCCCGCTGGAGGGGTGGAGGCACCCTCTCCATCTTCTTCTTTGCCATCTACTGCGATGGCATCTGAGGTCCCGGCGCAGTGCACCTCTTTATATAGGTTTCCAGAAAACCCTAACCCGTTTCTGATTGGTCAATTTTTTAATGCTTGGTTTACATGCTTTACATTAACCAATCAGATTTTCCAGGGAGGGGGGTCCCGAGGATGGAGATGGTGCCTCCACCCCTCCCAGCGGGCCCTTCCCTTCCTCACTCCACCAGCGGTGGGGGAGGGGGCTTGGAGGGGCTGCTGGGGAGGGGGTGCGCGGCCGGGGTTGCGACCACCTGCTGCGGCCCCTTTCCAGCAGCCCCTCCTAACCTCCTGTTCCATATGTTCGTCGCAAGCGGGGTTGGGGGTTAGGAGGGGCTGCTGGGAAGAAGCGGCGGCAGGTGGTCGCCACTGACGCGGGGGTTGAGGGCGGGGTGGGCTTATGCCCCGCCCCTGAAGCGGAGGTGCTGGGAAGGGATTTTAAGTCACTTCGCGGCGGTATTGTACTTAGCGCATTGCGCTAAGTGCAGTATCGCTGGGAAGGGACTTAAAATTACCGCCGGACATCGCGGCCGCGATACATATCATGGCGATGGAGCTGGCCATTATAAATATGGTGATAGCGCTATTTTCGCGGCCGCGATGTGCTGCACTAATTTCTGCCCTTTATAAATATGCCCCATAATCAGGAATGACTGGGCCCCCTACAAAACTATGAGGGGCCCTCTATCTGTGCTTCATTCACAGTGGTTTTCTGTGTGGAGATTTTCATAGGTATACAGATGGTCTGGGTGCTGCTACGTGGAAAGTTTATGGGTAAAATTGGATACCCTAGTCTATAGGTAATAATAAAGGATAAGTGAAGGTAATTCTTAATGAGTTGATTTTTATGGTTGGTGTTTTATAAACTGGTCTTATACCTAATTCTGTCTAGGGATGGGGTGTGGAGCATTTCAGGTTAGCCTTACATCTCTCGGATTCTACCTATTGCAGTTTTGTGTTTTGGGGGTAATTTTTTTATACCCACATTTTCAATTATGGAGTGGACTTGCCCTTTAAAGTGCTCTGTTCTGGAATTAGGACATTTTCTGGTTTCACGTCTCTATTTCCATGTGTTTTTCCTGTATCGCTAGAATTTTTGCTGATTGGTCTGATTATTTATAATAGTTTCTAGCATTACATTTTATTGATAAAACAAGTCACTAATGCGGGTCTTGAGGTTTTGGGGGTGGGGAAGTAATTATGTTTTTTATTTGAGGATTGGATATGCCTCTTGATTGAAGAAATAAAAAATATCCTGTTATGGCTTTAGGTTATGACTAGAGACATTCCTTGTTTCACAGCAAAGTCAAAACGTTAAGTTTCAAGCTATTTCAAGAAAACGTCTATAAAATTTTATCAGGTTCTTGAAACTTTTCTCAGTAGCATAATTCCCTGTATAACATTTACAAGCTGGTCAGCATTGCTGCAACAACAAATCACTGCTATTTTATTGTGTGCTAGCCCGACAGTAAAAATCTGTTCCATCAGCCATCTGCAAGAGAAAGCTGACTATTAAGTAAGGAGAGACAGGCGGTGATGTATTTTGCTCTTGTGCGTGAATTCCTATAGCCAGTCTGCCAGCCGGTCCACTAGTCAGCTCGCCAGTCTACTTGCCAACATTGCCTCTCCCTAAATATTTGTTGCCATTAATATGTATCACAATTTTGGTTTGAAGAAACTTGGTTCTTCTAGTGATAACAAGACATCTAGGATGATACGGCAATCGGTCTGTAACAGAGAACCAATCATTGTGAAAGAGAAAGCTCGCCGGCATAAAAGTAATTAAATGAATTTGAATTAGAAGTTTAATGTAAATAAGAATCTCTAAAAAGTGTAAAAAGAAAGGTTTTTTTTTTTAAAGAGCCCTGTGTCTTACTCGGATTAGCATTATTTCTGCTGAATATATGAATTCTCCTTCCATTATTATTCATCTGGAACAGTACGGGAATTCTGTTATCTCAAAACCCAGGCTAAACTGTGTTTAAAGCCGACAGACTGAAGAAAATAGAAACTTCATCAAAGCTTAAGCCTTGGGAAAATTTACGTTTTAGTTAAAAAAAAGGAACATCTCATTTGGTAAATTAGGAAACGCAAAAAGGAGCATTCTCGAAGTCAATCAGTGTAAATTCTAATATAGCACACTGTCGATCCCACTCAGTAGTAGAAAATAACAGTAAATGACATTTTGCTTCAGAGACTCGAAGCAAGAAAAAGTCAATTTAATATTTCATCTGTTAGGAAGGAACAAAAAGAAATGAAATGCACACCAGTGGAGAGTAGGTGAAGCTGTTTGCTATAATCTCATTTCGCTTTATTTACCCTTAATAAATCAAACTCATATGCCTTTTTTTCAAGGGACTGATCGGGTGATAAGGTGTTTGCCATCATAGACTGCAATGCATAAAGAGGCTTAATGGGATTAATAGCCAAGGAAGCTTTCATTCATTTATATTGCATCTGGTCATCTATTCTGAATGGTTAGCTTTGTTTTAAAGACCCTTAACTTTATGGAGCTAAATCTGGTTGCAGGAATTGGAAAGTATACTTTAGGTTTACTATAAATAACCACCTTCTGCAAGCTAGACTACGCACTAATCCAACAGGAACAAACAAAGATTATTTGGCTGTCTGTATTAACTAGAAAGGGAAAGCCAGTAACACATTTTTAAAGTTGTGTGTGTTCTGTTTGTGCTTTTATGTGTTTGTACCAGAGAGACACAATGTGAGTTAGAGTACGCCTTCATTAAGAAAATAGAAGATGATTTGTACTTGCTAAATTTGCTAATAAATCAGAAACACTTCAATAGATTCCCTGGCTAGAACATAGCACACTTCTTCTACGTGTCCTGCACAACTGTACTGTCTCTAGTTCATAGGGCCATCTCCAGACTTTTTGGCACCTGAATTTGTTTTTCAAAATGCTGCCCCCGCCGTGCCACCAGAAGGGGTGTGGTTTTATAATTGAAAGTGGGTGGTGCTTTGTCCAGAAGTGGGTGTGTCTTGTCTAGAAGTGGGAGGGGCTTTATACACATGACTGGTAAATAATGTCCACATTGGCTGGTAAATGTTACTCACAGAGACTGGTATTAGATGCCCACAGTGACTGGTATTAGATGCCCACGGTGACTGGTAAATGATGCCCATTAGATTTTTGATCTGCTGGGCTGACAACATTGATTATTGATATGCTGGGCTGACAACAGTGATTTTTGGCTAGTGGCTAGTGGCCTTGCCTGGTAGGTCAGTCACCTTTAAAGCTCCCTCAATGTAAATCACATTGTACAACACTGTGTGGGACTGAGAACTTACAATAGGGAAAGGATCTCTGTCCCTCTCTACAGCAATGAATAGCTGAAAATGTGTGGTTTTTCCAAACGGCATTTTCGGGGGGCCCTGGAATCTGGGGCACAGGCACATGAAAAAATCATGTTTAGGGTTTTTTTGCTATCTAAATGGCTGCCTCCCTACAGGGTGCTGCTCTGTAATGTGCTTCACCCTGCCTCATTAGGGAGGTGGCCCTAGTTCAAATACTGTTGGAGGAGATGCAGTCCAAAGAATGGGTGGAATAAAAAAAGAAATAGAAACAGATAGTAATTTGGCTTTTTCAATAATAATAATAATAATCATCATTGTAGGAGTGGTAACTCCTACTGGTATTTCTAGGTTTCATATTAATTTTAATTAAAGACTATTTCATTGCATTTTTGCATAATGTGTATTTTAACATTTTACACTGGATGGAGAACTACAGAGATAAACTACCTTACTCCCTTCCCCCATTAAAGTCTGAACCGCTCGGCCCTCACCCCATGGAGTACAAATAAATAAATAAAGAGAAATATTCATATCTACTTAAGCTTGTTAGTTTATGGTCCACACCTGCCTGTCTACGGAATCTGTACATGAAGATACGCTTCTTGCACAGTCAGGGCTATGCAATTAAAGTTCTTATTGTTAAAAATGGTGCAAATTTTGTCCCAACCAATTAGATGTTAGCTTTCAAATGTTAAATAATATCTGATTGGTTGGGGCAAAATTAGCACCATTTTTAACGATAAGAACTTTTATTGCATCTGCTAGGCCTGCACCCTTCTGTTTTCATGCCAATTATATAAATTATGAGAACCGGAAATCGGTTAGCATGGCTTTAAAGAGAGAATGCTGCAGTTCCAGTGCGCCTCTCCATAAAATCTCCTTGATATGTAGCCAATTAGAAGTTGAAAGCTAGGCTTTCATGTTAAGCACAGTAACTTCTCGTGAATGCAACCAAGTCATGAAGGGAGTTGTAGTTTCTAAACATCTGATGTGCCAAGGTTTGACATCACTATCTAGACTGATCTACAGAACAATGTCAAGTACTATTTATTCAGGGTGACACATATTAAGACCATTGTCAGTTCCTGAGCGTAGCTAACACTATTGCTGATAAGGTTGATATCAATTATTATCCCTAATTTGTGTTTGTACAGCTACATGCCTGTGATAATGACTGCATCATTTCCTATCTCACAGAACGGCCAAATGATTAAAAGAATACATAAAAACAAAACACTGGGAGCTGTGTATTTCTTAATTAATTCTCATGGAAAGCCTACAAATAATGTTCCCCCAAACTAAACAATATTTGTATGGAAGGTAGGAGCAAGTTTTCCTACCTCCTATATTATGATAAACCAAGATATACAGGGAGATTCAATAAAAGTTCTGGTGCTAATTTTGCCCAAACCAATCAGATGTTATTTAACATTTGAAAGCTAACACCTGCCCTTTCCCCATTGAATTACCCAGGGCGAGGACCTGAACTGATAAGTTTGTATTATTTCAGTAGTTATACTTAACTAAAAATGGTCTCCCTGGGTCCAGTCCACACTGTGTCCCAGCTGTGTCTGCGGCCTGGTCTTTGGGAATAGAGATGGCCGAACTTCATAAAGTTTGGTCCGTTTTTGAACTTTCGAACTTCAGTAAAAGTTTGAATGTACGAATTCAGACCCATTAAAGTCAATAGGAGAGTGATAGATATTTTTACCGATCCACGGCACTTTTGTGCCGACCAACGGACTTTTGTCCCGGCTGAGCGTTCACTTGTAGCGAGTGCTCGGTCTGGACAAATAGCCCCTTCGTGTGTACCCAGCCTAACAATGGTAACTTACTGTAAATGGCTGTGGCACCTGGGAAATGGTCTGGGGAACATGTCACTATCACCAAAACTTGTTAAAACACTTCTTAAACATGAGCGGGACATTGTCGGGTTCTGCACAAGCTATATTCGTGGGTTACGGCCAATTTGAGGCTTACTGAATGATACTTTCGAGGGTTACCGAAAACAGAACCATAAATTCGAGGGTTACCGAATGATACTTCCAAGAGTTACCGAAAATAGAACCATAAATTCTAGGGTTACCGAAATCGAACAATACTTTGGAGGGTTAGCAAAAACGAACAATACTTTTGTACGTTAGTGAACAATACATTCAAGGGTTAGCGAACGTCTCGTAAAATCGATCATTTTTGAAACCGCAACGACAAACCTTTAATAATTAGCGAAGGTCCGGAAATTTGAAAGTCTGAGAAATCCGTGTCCGGGATGGTTCGAGAAGTCCGAGTCCGTTCGAACTTGATAAGTTTGGCTCGAACTCAGATTCGAGTTCTCGTCCATCTCTACATGGGAATAGTCTGGACACAGGAAATGGGGCATAATAGACTTGACATGGTGAGAGCAACTTAAGGTCAGTATAACCTTGGAAATAATGTAATGTAATGGAGTTGACCGGTTAGCTGACATCAATCACAAAAAAATCTAAGAGGAGTAAAGCTATGTACACAGGTACGACAGTGTGAATGAGGCCCGACAGCCGAGCATGCGATGAACAGGTGATTTTTGCTTGTGGATGTGGATCCGCCGGTACAATCTATGAACAACCTCCAAACGAGCGGCCACATGAGGGACAATCTTCCCGAATGACCCCCGACCGAGCTTCCCCACACACCATTAACTTTATAATTCCTTTGACACATTAGGTAGAAGGAGGCAGCCAATGAAAGTGGTAACAGGATGAATCAGCCCTTCGTCCAGGAGAAAATCAGCTGCGTTTACAATGGAAAGGACATTGACTGTTTATGTTAAAACTGGATAAGGCTATCATCATTGAGATGTGAAATGTATTTAGATATCGGAAAAGCTCAGTAAGTTTTCACATCTTGAAAATGTCCAGATGACCGTAGTTTATGTTCTGTCACCCCACTTTTTCTTAAGAAAAGGGCAACTCATCCTGGCGATTCTTTCTGATTAGAAGTTTTGCATTTATCACACGGACATTTTCCTTTTACGCTTATCCTGTCTCGATTGGAGGGTAGTGTTTTGGGTAAATCATACCAGCTTATGGTTTATCAATTATCAATAAATTGTTAAAGGGCATCTAGACTGCACTTAAATTGCCCATTACTGCAAAATATAATTCTTCCTATCAGGGCTAGGCCACACAATCCACACCAATCCGTTTTTACATGTGATCCGATCGCACGTTTAAAAGCACAACTAGTGTTGGTCAATTGGTCTGCCCACACTAGGTGCGCCGGGGCCTGTTGCACTGCGATCTGATCAATGACAGTGATCACAGTGCAAGCGGACATAAACATGAATGAATTTCGGCCTCACTATACCAATTTTAGTTGATCTATCCTGTTTCTTTAGATACACAATCTGCAGCATTTTTACATTTCAGCTGTCAATCTAGGGGCATATTTATAAATGATGGCTCATTTTGGCAGTAATGGCAAAGAGCGATATTTTGCCGTATTTCTAAAACTGCTCATTTTCACGGCGAAAAGTATCACCGCTGCGATGTGTGGCGGTAGTATCTTCTCTTTTTGCCACGATACAGGACTTTACCCAATGAATTGGTAAACTCAGAAATGGGCGATCATATTACACTAAACACTGTAAAAAAGTCTAACACCCCCTGACCCCTTCTTAGCATGGAGACTCCACAATGCACTGACACCTTCTTAAAGGGCATCTATACCGAAAAATAGGTTATTTTAAATTGACCATAACTGGAAACTATAATTCTTCCCAACCACCACTGTATAATTTTTTTGTTGATCTGCCCCCTATTTCTTTAGATATCCAATCTAAAACTTCTTATATTTCTGCTGTCAATCAAGTTCCTTGCTCTCAAAAAATATTCTTCTGTGAGTAGTTTTACTGTAGCTGGAAAGGGTGACAGAGTTTTGCCAGTTGGAATGCTGTGTGCTGTGTGCAGGCTTGACAGTTGGTTTGTGGGAAAAAAGTCAGGTCAGATGGAAGTGGGAGTGGTTAAAAAAGGGAGGGGGGGATACTGCTCCTAAACAAAATGTGTGCTAGATTGAAGACATGCAGCAACACACGCAAATCATAGTAAGTGCTACTTACATGTATTCAATTATAGATTAAGATGAGGCAAAGTCATTTTTTCAGTATAGTGTCCCTTTAATACCCACTGACAGGCTACATATATGGGCACTTATGCCTTTTCACCACCTCAGACTTGGCAAGTTTAAATGGACGAGCTTAACGCAAAAAAACACTTTTCAACATTTAAGAAATATGATCAAGCGATTACCGCATCGATGTAAGACGAATTGTGAAAGGTGGCGGTAATGACTTTTCACCACTGGTTTTCGCCTCTTTGTAAATTGCGATGTGTCACAATTTGTCAAAAAGGCAGCGAAAACGGTGGCAAAAAATCTAACCTTTATAAAGATGCTCCCAAATCTTTTATTATCATAAACACTGTGTGCAGTTTCTGTTACTGGAAAAGTGATACTTGGGGGAATATTTATAAGCAATCGCAGCACTGAGGTCGCTGCGGCGATGTGTGACGATAGTTTTCACCTTATTCATTGCATTAAGTGTCTTATCACTGTGAAAAGAGACAATAGAGATTGTTCTCTAGTGTAATTCCAGAGCTATTTTTGTCACTTTTTTTATTTAAAGCCATTTATAAATAGGTGAAAATTCGCCTTTTTTCCCCTTTTCTCCCTTTTGTTGCTTTTTTTGCAGTTTTACCAGAATTTTCACCAAACATCATTACTTACTGGAATGTTCCATTAACATGACTATTTCTTACACAGCACTATGGTATGTTCCCATATTAATGTCACTGGTTTGGTAATTAGCTGCAGTTTGCTGAAAATAAACAACACTAAAAAATGTCCTATTAATAAAATAGACAAATTCACCTTTTGAGTTTTATACTATTTATTATATCTTTGGCTGAAAAAAACATCACATGTGTTAGGCTATTTTTAAATAACAAAGATAGGTGTTCAGTGTGAATTAACCAATTTAATACTACTTTGAAAATCCACCAGGGAGTATTACCTATTTACATCATATGTGCTGAGCTTTTTCAGCATTATTAGTACTTTTCGCTAGATAATTTCCGCTTTTGATGAAAATTCGCCTTTTTAATAACTTTGATGAAAAGGCTGGTGAGGAAAAAAAGCGAAAATAATGCCCCTTTATAAATATGTCCCTCAGACCCCCATTTGACTTTATTGGTAAATAAAGAAAACCGGAACCTTTAAAAAAAAAAAAGGGCTTTAAAAAGCAAAAAATGAACCTTAAAAAGCAAAATCTCAGATCGTATTACAATAAATGCTGGAGAATAGTCTAACAACCGCTGAGTACTTATTAGTATTGAGAAACATCCACATGTACTGACACCTCCATGGACCCTTTGGCAGGCTAAATAAATGGCCAATTTTTCGCCACCTCAGACTTGGTGAATTGGAATGGCTGAACTTAACGCAATAATACACTTTTCGCCATTTTATAAATATGTTTGAGCGGTTACCGCAGTGAAGTATGTTAAAAAATGAAAAGCAAAATGTAGCGGTAATGACCTATCGCCACTGGTTATCACTGCTTTATAAATAGTGAAAAATCAAAATTGGGCAAAAAGGCTGCGTTAAAGAAGGTGTTTAACGAACCTTTATAAATATGCCCCTTGACATTGACAGTGTGAATTGCATGTTGGGAAATTCCCTGTCCTGGTTATGCCTCTTAGTGGTTACTGAGCATGCTTGCCCTCACATATAGTCAGATTAGTTTGGGAGAGGGGATATTTAGCCTGTTAAAGAATGCACCAAAGAGCTTCTTGTACGGCTTATTAATATATTTGTATAAAGGGATTCTATCTCTGCTTGTCTGTCTGCATAGAGGAATCCATCCATTCCACATTATTAATTTAGTTGCCCTTCTCTGAACTGTTTTATATCCAAGATGTCCCTTTCATATATGAGATTCCAAAACTGTGCTGCATATTCCAAATGTTTACCAGTGCTTTGTAAAAAGAGAGAATCATTTTTTACTCCCCTGATTCTATTTAGACAAGGCAATATCTTGCTAGCTCTGGGCGTTGCTACAGCTAAGTCTGTTCTTAACTAGAACCCCATCTTTTTTCAAAACAGATTCACTTAGCACAGAGCTATTTATGGTATAGACAGCACAAGGATTGTTAAACCCCAAATGCATCACCGTATCACATTAATCAGCATTGAATCTCATCGGCCATTAAGTTGCCCATTTTTTTACATTCTTTCTAGGTTTCGCCCATCATTTGTTTACAATAAGTTTCCAATGCTCTTCATAGTTTTGTGTCATCATCAAACACAGATTCCTTGCTCTCAATACCCACTTTTAATTAATTTATACCCTGATGTACCCCCCTTTAGTCAATATAGATGAAGCTCCATTGACAACTGTGCTTTCCATGCAACCTACTGTAACAACCTATTCTATTCCATGTTCAAATGAGTTTTTCAAGGTCAACAGACCATAGATTATACATAATTGTTCTATGGGCACCGCAAACTCTCAGTGCACCACATCCATTGCTATAACGGTATCTCAATTCTTATTCACATCTTCATAAAAACCAAGCAAGTTAATTTGACAAGATCTAATTCTCATGAATCCAGAATACATCATGTAACAAAGTTTACATTATCTTCCTCACCATTGATGTTAAACTTATGGTTCATGTGCGTTTGGTCGGGGTGGCGATTGTTTTTGAAACCACTGGCACTGGGAGTATACCAATTATACAATAATAAAAAGTCTTATACAGTGGTTGCAGTCCAATTAAATAAGTAGATACATAAAGTTGACATTATTTATTAGTTCTCCTTTAATTTATGTATTAATGTTACAGTGTGTGTAGAGAAGATTTCCATACTAGTGTAAAATTATATAAATCTGGTCTCTTTTTCATGTTACTGCCCATTTCTTAACTGGGAAGATCTCCCTTTAATCATGCAGTGAACAATGGGTTAACTCTGGTGCTTTTTAATCAATTATGGACTGCTTTTAAATAAGTGGAGGATTGGACAGAGTTTGAGTCTATGAGTAAGGGCATTGTAGCCTGAAACGCGTAAGATTACGTTTTTCTATTGTTCATATGTGAACTAGAGATGCTCGAAACTGTTGAGTTTCGTTCCGTTTTCGAATTTTCAAAATTTTCGGAAAGTTCGAGTTTTGATTTTCGAAAATCGTCTACTTTCGATGATTGTCTACTTTCGATTTTTGATAAGAATCGAAAATTGAAAAATCTGGGTTCCGTGAATTTCGGGAGTTCCGAAAGTTTAGGACTTCGAAACCCTCAGATTCGATTTGAAACTGGGTTCTATTCTATATCTCTAATGTGAACTCACCAGTGTGACATCAGTGTATCAATACAGAAGGCTTTTTATAAAGAACCACTGGAAATTGACGCTTCTCTGGGTGGTACTGAGTTGATTTGATTGATTGAAACTGCCTGTTTCTTGCCTCATATTACGTAGCGATTCGGAAATACCTGGTCGTCTTCTTGTGCCAAGAAAGTTCTGTCAAACTCCCACTTTTCTCGCCTTATCTTTCTGTACATCACTTGTGCCCTGCAAACATTCATTTTATAATGTACAGCGCTGCGTACCCAAATGGCGCTTTATAAATAAAATTATACAAACATACAAAAACTTCCAAGGACACCACAAGTGTAACAAATCCCTTCTGAAAGCTGCGCTAAACCCAGCTATCAACACAAACAGGATAACATGGCTTTCTGCGGCTCTCCTTTAATCCTCTTTATTATTATTTTAAAAAATATCACAACGGGTACGCTAGGATAAAATTAGATGTTGGCAATTTTTTAAAAATTCTTTTTATTTCAGTCTAATTTAATAAGAGGTTCAAAAATGTGCAGGGGAGAAATTTTCACCTCTAAATGAATAGGCTCCATATTGGGACGTTTCTATTTTTTTTAGGTTTTAAATGAAATCTCTCCTCAATAGAAACCAACCATTACTTTTTTTTTTACAAACTCTATTATGCGCATCTGTTAAAAGAAAATAATTAACATTCCAGCTATGACGTCGCTTGGCTATATTCCCATTTCCCTCTAACTTACCACCACTGACTTTAATTCATTTCTCTATCTTCTATCCCTTGAGTGTATATAGACATAGAAAATTCACCCAGCAGCAGGTAAAGTCTATTTAACACTTCTATCTGAATAAAATTAAACTTCCTAAAATGAATCTTCTCCAGAGTTCCCAAAGGCAATTTAAAATGAAATCACATTTTGATGATTTTAGCACTTTTACCTCTAGCTGGTTGAAAGGCTTAAGAGGCTTTCTCTAATCCTAGCTATTATTGTTTATAAACAGGTTTTTACTTTGTGCGCCTTAAGTCTTATTTTCATACTTTAAAGCTCTCAAAGGTGGTTTCAGGAAATCCACAGACTGAAATGTGAATTCTGTTCCTTCAAAGATGCTTTAGGATTAGAGAGTTTCAAACTATTATGGCCACTTAAGGTGACCATACACTACCTCAACATTGGACAGTCGGCCTGAGAAGAATCAATTCCTCAGACGGATCATGTCTGCGATTGCAATTTTCACAAAATGGTCAGCCGTGCTCTTTTCTGAACATTGCTCGAACTTCATATCGTCCATATATAACTCCATCAAGGAATCACAAACTCAGCTAATTTCAGAAATGAAAAAAATTATTCCTCAATCTTACTAGTCAATCTGATTGTTAGAATGGAAATCTGTTCCACTTGCAGATTCAGAAAAAAATCCAAACATGTGCATGTGAACCCATTGGAGTCAATGGGAGTTAAAGGGACAGTTCAGTGGAAATGATCAATATTTATTAAATTGTTAGTTTGTGTAATGTCTTCTTAGTTATTCTACATATTCCACCAGGTAATGACACAACCATTTGTTGTTTTGTGTTGCGGTTATAAAACTCTAGAATATAGCTGGGTACACACAGTACAGATCAGTCTGCCATCTTTCAAAGATCTGCATACACACAGTCCCGAGCGTTCTCCCTATACACATCATATACACATCATAGGGAGAACGCTCGGGACTGTGTGTTTCCATCGGCCGCGCTAGACTCCTCTATAGGGAGTCTAGCGTGGTCGATGGAAATTTACGGTCATTTCCGAACGAGTGTTTGGGCGCGCGCTTGTTCAGAAACGAAGCACACGCGAAGGTACACACAGTAGCGATAAAGCCCTGATACCGTCAGATCATCGTTACTGTGTGTACCCAGCTTTACAGGGAACTGCAGAGATGGAGAATATCTAGTGGGATATTTATTTTGGACATTTATCTTTAATTGTGTATTCCAGAAAGGGTAACCTATTGGGGCCATTATCACATTATTATTACCCCCTCTTGCTCACGATCAGACTCTCAGAAAGGATTGTGCAACAGGAACTATATTTCCTCCTGCACATTACACCTGGTGTGTTAAAATAACTCCTTTTACAGGTTTTGGGAGCCATTGCTGAGGAGGAAGAAGAGAATGGCAGGGATGGAGCATTAGTAGCTGTAGGGGAAAAGGCTTGACTGTTCTATGGAGGAGGTAGAAGATCAAGGATAGTTAATACAGGCTACCTACCTTGCTCGCTCTGTGTAATGCACAACCACACACCCTGATACAAGTAAGGAAAATAGAATCCACCAGGAGGATGGGCTCCTTCTTGCCTCCTATGGCAGTGTGTCTTATAGACAGTGTGTTATAGTGTATCATGTGCATGCTTTATTGTGGTTCCAGCACAGATTATACGGTACAGATATATAAAAATTACATTTTCAGGTCAGTTGCTGTGGTACCATTGTTCACAGGGTTGAGTTGTGTGGATAATATCAAGCGGTTCCATTAAACAAATAAACTATATACAGTAAATAATAGTTGATCTGTTAAGTTATTCAAAATAAAATGGTTACCTGTGCAAGGGTTGTTGTGAGCGTCAGGTCGCCACCCGTCCGTCCGGGCCTGCGCCAGCGGGTAAAATCAGGATGTAGTTCTCCTGAGAGTGGAGGGTCTTGTTGGGATTAGATGGGTGGGGTCAGATAAGGATTAATTTAGCGTATCGGGGGACTCAATCCATGGGTTCCAGATTTTATGAAATTTGTCGGAGAATAAGTTTAAGATATGGTAGGTCGGTGTTAATTAGTTTGATCCATGTTTAGGGGCTTTGGTTGACATCCATCTTAGATCGTGTGCATGTTTAGTAAGAATTTGATTGGGTTATAGTTGCATTTCTGTCTATGAATGTGTCAACTTTGTAGGTTGCAAGTATATTGTCCACAGCTACACATTGTGTTATTGTGTTGCAGATTGTGAGTCCCATTATTACAATCTGAACCTGTATATAATAACACAGCGTTTACTTCTAATTAGAGATAGGCCGGAACATAATGAGAAGCACACAGTTTGCTTTGTGACGTACCATGGCCGACTGTTCCCTTATGTGAATAGTTCTGTATCCAAACTCATTAACAGCCCGTTTACAGCAGATTTAGTTTAAGGGGAACTAGAACTAAAACACAATTAACACCGTTACATGATTTCCTCCTAACCAAACAGTATTGTTCATTTTACAGAAGATTTTACTTTTCATTTGAAGATTTAGGGCCATATTTATAAAGGCGTACTAACACTTAACAATTGTTAATTCATGATCGTTATTATAAATTACCGATAACGATCGCAAATCTACGATAAAGCAATCATAGATTTACGCTCCTATAGAATACCATTGCGGTATTTTACTACCGCATTGTGTTCTACGACCGAACATTAGTGAATTCTGAACGTTCGGTGTAAATGTACGATAGCGGTTGTACATTACCGATAAATTGTGATACCGCGCATTTATATGGCCCTTAATATCTATAGGAGAATATTCCTATTTACACAAAATAGTTGTAACGTCTCTAAACCCGCGGGTTTCCTATAGATGGCTAAGCTGGGCACACACAATACAGATAGACAGAATCTTAAAGATCCCTGTACAAACCGTCCCGAACGTTCTCCCTGTATAAAGGATTGGTAGAATGCTTGGTACGACACATTTCCTTCAGCCGTGGCCGACTCTCTATACAGTACAGGGAGACGACAGAGAGTGAGGGAGATTTTAGGTCAGTTCCGAACAATCCTGAGGTCGACGGTGAACGTTCAGAACTGCGGTACACATTTAGCGATTAAATGCCAATCCCATTGGTACCAACAAGGATATGCCCTTTATTGTTAATGTGTGTACCCAACATAAGCAACCAAAGAGCCTGGCACCCTTAAGCCACACCCCTAAACACAGACCACAGCCGCCCCTCCAACCTCAGACGCCCCTAGGCTGTGCCTAATGGTAAATCCAGCCGTGTGTGTGGGCACGTGGTGTTATTGGTTGTTTCCTTCTCTAGTTTGTTGTACTGGAGGAGACTGTGCTTTTTTTGTTGGACTGCGAGGCTTTTTTCTGCTCATGGAGGGGTTGAGCTCAATGGATTGTTGATTATTTTTTAAACATAATAAAACTATGCAACCATCTACAGGGCTACTGGTTGGTTGTAAGCAATGTTCCCTTCCATTTTATATCGGTTGGGGGCACAAATATATTATCTGCGTGCATAGAAAATAAAAAATTTGGTCATGTTCCAGCAGATTTTTGTGTGCACAGGCCTGCCTAGTTGTGTGTGCGCTTAAATGGAACATTGGCTGTAAGTAGTAATTCATAATAAGGAATATTCCATTAATGTATGATTTAATGGCTTCTGATTGGTCTGTGTTATAAACTGTTTTTTCCCCTTGTAGATTCGGAGGCGCAGACCGACTCCTGCTACCCTTTTCCGTGTATCCGAACCTCAGTCGCCAGGTATGGGAGAGCTTTCTGGAAGGAGGGAATGCAGGGAGTATTGTCATTACACATGTTACAATTTTCAAAGAAAAGTTCTGGTTGGGTATAAAGGGGCGAGAACAGTAAAATTAAAGATAAAGGATAAGAAGGAACAAGAAGTATCAAAATACTCTGTGAGTATACAGAATACCCTTTTTACTGGCTTATAGTTACCTGCACTTCTGTCACCTTAAATTCACAAGAAAATACAATAGGTGCCAGTCTTAAGGGGATTAAAACAATGGGAGCCAAGCTGCAGTAATGGTTACCGTATATACTCGAGTATAAACCGACCCAAGTATAAACCGAGCCACCCACGTTTACCCCTAAAAAGGTGTAAAAGTGGTTAACTCGAGTATAAAACGAGGGTAGAAATTATGACCACAACTGCCTTCTGATTCTGTATTGATTTGAGGCTTTAATTGCCCTTTAAGTGGACAGCAGAATTCCCATACAGTTGTCCCATACAGTAATATTTGGTTATTACTGAATGGGACTACTGTACGGGAATTCTGCTGTCCATTTAAAGGACAACTAAAGCCTCAAAACAATACAGAATCAGAAGGCAGCAATAGATAACATTCTCCTTCTGATTCTGTATTTTTTAGGCTTTAGTTGCCCCTTAAATGAACATCAGAAATCCCATACAGTAATAGCCATACTGTTGCTATTACTGTATTGGAATTCTTATGTCCATTTAAAAGGCAATTAAAGCCTCATTCCTTGGCACTTCAGATGTTTGAAAACTACAACTCCCAGCATTCTTTAATTGCTGGGAGTCGTAGTTTCCAAACATCTGCAGTGGCAAGGAATAGCCACTGCAGGAATTACTGTGCCTTCCCCTCCTTCTGAATCCCCACAGCTGCCTTCTCCTACCTGCTCCACATGTTCCCCTGCAGGCTGCTCTGGATCCTCTTCTAAGCTCCGGCAGCCGCATGCACCACATTCCTCTGCTGACTGACGTCACTATCCGGCGATAGCCTCACTTCCCGGCACTGAGTAGTGATGTCAGTCAGCAGAGGATGCGGAGCGTGCGGCCGCCGGAGCAGGTAAGTATTTGACTTGACTATAAACCGAGACTCGATTTTCAGGCTATTTTTTTAGCCTGATGATCTCGGTTTATACTCGAGTATATAGGGTACTTATTTGGGGACAGGTATGAAACTGATCACAGTGACAGAAGCACAAATTGAAACTCCATGCTTATTGTCCTTATTGTCTCATGTAACATTGCTGTTGCTCACAGCTTACACACTAACTATGTATAAAAGGACAGAAAGGAAAAAAATTGTATGTTTTGAGTAGAATAAGGTTTTATAAAAGACCTATAAAAAAGGGTGTGGCTAAAATGGTGGTGGTGAACTGAGCCCAACACTACCCTTGATAACCCCTTCCATAAGTGCGACACCTTCCCCTTGCAACCATTAGCTGCCCTACTGGTTACCGCTGTGCTGCGCCTCCAAGCACTGAACCTTGTGTACCGGAAAAAAGTTGATGAGGTACCAAATAAGGACTTGATGCAACTCAATTGGTGAAATTTCTTATTTATTCATCATACAACATGTTTCTGATGGCGCCTTATTTGGTACCTCATCAACTTTTTTTTGGTACACATGATAACCTCTTCAGAAATGCCCGAGCTTGCCCCTGCCAAATATGACATGGGGGCAGTTCTAAGGCCATACATTCCCCAAATTACCTGCAGTTCCTAATTATAGGCCAAGAGGAATTCACCACTTTCACTCACAGTCCTAATTTGGTTGTGTTCCACATAATGTGGTTCATACTTACATACACATAATAAATACAATAAAACTCCTTAATTGCCCAAGATCTGACTTAAAATAATTTTTTAATATAAGATTCCCCCTGCCAGCCCAGCCCCCACCGCTATATTTATATGTTTAGAAAGCTCCCCAAACTCTACTTACCTCCCCTCTTTCCTCCGCCGCGCTGCCGGCCCTCTGCTTGCGAGAAAATGCAAGCAAAGGGGCGGGACCGGCAGTCGCGTTTGTGATTGGCTGAGCGGCAGCCAATCACGGACGTGGCTGCCGGGAACTCATTTTGGCGGAGGAAAGAGGAGAGGTAAGTAAAGTTTGGGGAGCTTTCTAAACATATAAATATAGCGGTTGCGGCTGGGGGGACAGGGGCAATACTATATATTAAGGGTTTTACACTAGGGGGAGGGAATCCTGAGAGGGAAGGAGAGGGGGGGGGGGGGAGGGGGAGAAGGGCTTCAGTACGCATGCCAAACTTATCCCGGAGGCCAGGTAGGAGGCAGAGTCCTATATTGACTCTTCTATCCTCCTGGTGGGCAGTTTTTGGGACTTTGGGGGGGGACTACAGGAGAACCATATGGAGCTGGGATGTGAGGTAAGGATTAAAATACACTACATGATGGGGCCAGTAGTTGGGGGGATTATAGTTTTGGGGGTGGACATGCCCTTTAAAATACAAAGATTGCACTGATTCCTGAGTATTATCTTGTACTAAACCTGACTTCATAATGTACACCAAACTGTTTTATTCACTTATTCCACAAATATACAATCAGGCAGTAATAAACAGAATAAAAGGCCATACAAGTGATCAACAAAGTATAATGTCATTATTGATATTGATAGACCTTTTTCAGGCAAGCATATAATCTGGTCTAGACATTACCCATCTTACGACCCAATATGATCCAACTCGCCTTTCACACTCCACTGCCAATATATTTACAGCCTACTGATTCCCGTCAACTTATGTCTCACCCCCATATCCTCTAGTCTGTAAGCTCTTTGGGCAGGGTCCTCTCTCCTATTGTATCACGGTATTGCTGTAAGAAACTCCTCCCTCTGTTTACTAATATTATGTATTACCTGTGTATGTAATATGTATAACTTTGTACAACATGTATTACCTTGTATGTAATGTATGACTATGTAATTGTAAAGCGCCACGGAAGATGTTGGCGCTATATAAATCCATAATAATAATAATAGACAGTAATCAATATGGGCCAATTGGTGTTAATGTTGACAGTTTATCGTACAAGAGATACAGTAGCTTGTACAATCATATGTGTGTATATGGTTGAATAGAAATGTAAACACTCTCTATCCACAATCTATACCAGCAAATCCCATTTTCCTGGGCCCCCCCCCCCTTTAACTATGTGCTCATTCTGATCACGCCCACATCTGTAAATGGCTCCAGTTTCCACCAACCACATTGCATGGGGCATCTTGCATCTTGGGTGCTAATGGCTACCTGAGTGCAGATTGGAGATCAATGTTGTAAATAGGAAAATAAGTGAAGTCTATTATTTTCCGGAGGAAAGGCTTATAGAGCACCCTGGGCAGTGTATATTTTAAATAGCAATCATTAAAGGACTAATATTAAATCATTAATTATGTGTTTTTCTCCCCCTTCCCTGTTTCTTTCCCCCCTACCACATTCCTATCTGTATCTCTATTACTCCGTTTCCTTTGACCTCTCTCTGTTTCTTTATTGCAGATGAAGATCCCACAGTGCAACAGGTCAGTATCACACAGAACGTCCCTGCAGGTTACACATTCTCATCCTATAGGCATTTCCTTTGAATAAGGAACACAGTACCATCATTTCCGTATGAGATTTGCATATCCTGTATACACATCCAGGGGATCAGTTGGCCAACATCTGCTTTGTAGGATGAAGTAATTAAGTAAATAAATATTCATGTGTGTGTGTTTTTGCCATCTATAAATGGGTTAAATGTTAAGTTTATCTTGTGTTTAGCAAATAAACAGGTATACCCCCTCCCCACCACATGGAGTGAAGATATGTAATGGAATCTTTACTGGTGGGGGTGATGAAATTCTAGGGATTGAACAAAAGGGTTTTATTAACAGCAGAGAACGTTCTGCTCCACAGTCACACTGAGTATGAAGTCACAGGCACATCAAGGCCACTGAATGTGAGGAGGAGGGCAAGGGTGGTTGAGATAAACTGTATCAGTAGAATGCGCAATGTTCTCATTAGCCATGTTCCCTAAGGGGAAGTAATTGGTACCTTTCTGTACACAATTTAACTTTCCTAATCAGACAGTTACGCTGACCAGTTTACAGGACACGGATGTTAAAATCCTTAGGCACAGGACAAACTACTTTCCCTGGTGTTCTGATCCATAGACTAGAACCCACGGCCTTGTGGGCATTTATCTAAACTTAGAATTTACCTTGAATTATACAGCAATTAAAGTAACAAGCATCTTTCTGGCAGGCATGGGGGTTATTAATAAAGTTGAAGGACAAAAGTTACAATTCTTGTTATTTTGACCGGTATCTTTTGTCCCATTACAAAGACTCATTGATAGGCTTCTGTATAGATTTGTACAATATGAAAGAAATAGCCAGGCCACAATAAGTCATTGGTACTGTGAAATGTACCCTATGGATCATGGGGCTGCTGTTTCCTCGTGGCATGTCCAGGGTTCAGATGGGGCATGGGTATGAATTTGGACAGTACCTCACTCTCATTATTAAGGATAGGTTCCCAGCTTTAAACCTAGGGTGAAGGCCTAATGAGATAGATCCTCACCCCTGGGAGAACATTCATTCAGCAATTACACTTCTTGCCCAAACTCCTGGAAAGTGTAAATCTCCCAGGGGTATTTAATAAATACTTACCTTAAAAGTTAATTTGGCCAACAGGGGGAGAAGTCGAATTGCAATGGGACAATTGGTGTCTGCCATGTACAATCCTGTTTTAACACCTTACCCTGGGCAGTTTTGATAACACCTCTTACCCACAATGCAATCACACCTTGCATTCAGAAAGATTGGTATCTGAAGAAGGGAGGAAGCCCCCGAAAGCTAATCTATTAAGAAAACTATTGTTAGTGTAAATAAAAAGAGCATCACATACTATACTTATATATACTTATTATATACTTATATATACATACTATACTTATCTCATCTTTATATATGCTGATTGGAACATTCCAGGGTATTTATTGCCACAGATTCTTGTACAAGTCATTCTGAATTGAGAGATCCAGTCGGATGACTAGTGAAACGTCTTCAAGAATTAAAGTCCAGTTGATGTAACAGATTTACCATGACCTGGATGAATGAGAAACTTTACAAGAAAAGCATTAAACTAGCATTAGACTAGCATTAAACAAGTATTAGACTAGCATTAGATGAACATTAGACGAGCATTAAACTAGCATTAAATTAGCATTAAACTAGCATTAGACTAGCATTAAACAAGTATTAGACTAGCACACTCATCAGGGGATACGGTAACTAGAAAGAATGGGGCCTGATTCCAATGTCATTTACAGTGGCGGCTGAGGTTGGGCTTTGTATCTGTGAGAGGGAGGGTATAAAGACTACCCCCCCCCGCCATATCCTTCTCTGCCAATCAATCTTTCATATAAAATTAACATTATTCCTTGTAGTTTCCTTGCTTAGAATTTCTTGTCTTTGTGAGTTTCAGAAGCAGCTCGGGGATGCTCAGCAACTAAAAAACATGAAATCAAATCCATGTACCTATGTTCCCCCATCACTTAAAGGTAAGCTACCCGCACCAATGACAACAGCGGCATCCTATATAATAAAATCCCTAATGTGCGTCCGTGAATCTGTGTGTGGCTTTTTGCTTCTGCGCATGCGCGAGAGGAGTCTCGGCTATTCGCGATCATCCACAGCAAGATGAATCCAGCTCACTGACCCGGACGAGTACATCCTCTCCACTCTAAACTGCAGAAAGAGAGAGAGAGAGAATCTCTGTCTAGCGCCCGTTTATATAACAGGCTTAACTGTCTAGTTAAACCATAAAGATGGCCACACATTAGGAAACGTATGTCCCAATGTTCCCATTTTGCAATGAATGGGTCAGTACGGGGAGGTTGGGAGGTAATACATACAGTGTTCATAGACATTAGACATTATGCAGTGTTCATAGACATTAGATTCGACAATGGAACATTGAATGTGATATCACATATAACAAGTGTATGGCCAGCGTTAGACGTTTTAGTTACTTCTAAACCATGGTTCCCAATCTCACTGATCAAATGGGTCTGATGACACTGACCAAATTGTACTGTGCTAGTACACAGAACAATAATAGCACAATGTGTATCTGTAGACATTATTGTAAAACCCTTCAGTCTACATCTGTAGACATGTACAACATGTGTGATGATTATCATGTAAAGGTAGCTACATGGTTTGGAGTCAACAAAGCCCAACGAGAGTTGCAGAGAATAAGCAAAGTGGATGATCATTCCAGAAGGAAAATTTCCATTGGGTTGTTATCATCTCCCATTACTACCGTAGAATGAGCTGATCCAATTGGCTCTGTGTAAGTCAATTGGCGACCTTAGTTGCATGTGTATGGGCACCTTCACTGTTATGGGATTTACATCTCGGGGTACAAATACAAAAGTTCTGCCACCCTTAACCCCACCCCTAAACACAGGATACCCCCAAAACACGCCCCTTTTAACTTTTTGAACTGCAGAAAACATGAACCATTCAAAATAGTAACTGTAAAGCAGGGGGTGCCAGATGCTTTCTAAAATAAACTGCCAACAGTGGGAGTTGAAATAGGGGAGAGATTAAAGTACAGTTACCCCATATCACTGTTTTCTCGTACCCAGGCAGAGGATCTAAATTGTCCTCCTCCCTAGGTCCTTTACCTAACGGCTGTTATACTTACTTAAATTTTCCTTGGGTGCTCCAGTCCATTCCTCACCTCTGCTCAGAGAAAGTTTGCGAGGTAGCCAATGAGAAGACACGAGTCTTTGCAGAGCAAGTCTTCCTATTGGCTACATCATGGACTAAGGAGGAGATCTGGAACACAGAGGGTAATTTAAAGTAAGTAAGAACAGCTGTTGGATAAAGTACCCTGGGGTTGAGGACTATTCAGTTAAGGAATAAGAGTCGATATCTGTACAACTGAGCATTTCTTTTTTTGCAGCTGTCCAGCGTATAGTCCAGTCACATATGCAGTCCCTTGGCTCCCTAAGTGACAGTGATGATGAAAATGATGATGACCATAAAGGGCCATCTGCGAAGGAAAATTACCAAGAATCTTCAGAGAATGAAGACGTTTGTGAAGATGCAGAAGAGAGCAGTATGCAGCAAGAAGGAGGTATCAATATATGCTAATCAGAATGAATAGAACTGATTACTTACTTTAATAGTTACCTCAGGGCCATTGCTTCTCTTCTCTCTCAAGATGATGGAAGACACATCACTGGTGGTCTAGAAAATCTCTTGCACCAAACTCTTCTAGAGGAGAAGCCAGAGGATGCAGAGCAAAAGGAAGATGCAAATACAGGTATGGACCAACAGGGGGCCCCCAAAGGGGCTGGTCTCTTAGAAATGTTTATATTCATCGATATTACCGTATACCAAGTGCCACCATAATCATGTTCTCTGTGCACGCTGGTATTGTCATTTGGCAGCACCAAATTTGTTAGATGCCAGGAGAAAGCAGCAGGGTTTATGACCATAAAACTAACCTTTTTGATCACATCATCCTGAAACCTCAAAATGTTCATGTGCGAGGATTGTTCCCATTATAATCAATGGGGAAAAATGTGTCACATTTTGCGGTAACGCTTCTGCTACAGAATGTTGTGTCTCTAGCTTATAAACTGTGGAAGGAGATACAGTCCAAAAAAGCAGAAGAATAAAAGAGAAGAAGAAATAGAAATTACAGGAATTTGGCTCTTCAGGCCAAATTAAAGGGAAATTTTTAGTGGAAAATATCAATATTTTAAAAATTCTTGGTTAGTATTATGTATATCTAGCTTTTCTACATATTCTCTCCCATTTTGAAAAATCAGTTGATTTCATACCCTTTGCTGTTCCCTGCTGTTGACATTAGTGAGCTGACATTTCCGGTTCTAATGGTCCTTCTTCTTCCCAGAATGCACCACATCCTTGGAATGTTCCTAACAGTAATTTTTACTGATTGGCTGTTGGATGGGTCAAAGATGCTCAGATCTCTACTGAGCAACTGAATCAACCCAGGGTCAAGGGCAAAACCATAACGGTCTCCACTAGGGGTCCTGCAAACAGGAAGTCAGTATTTCAGTAAATAAATTGCATTTATTTATACACACAATGTTGAATTGGCAGGTTAAGGTCATTGGGATTGAACATTACTGCTTCTTTTATTAAAAGCATATGTATTTGCACTGAACTTCCCCTTTAATGAGTTACTTACAGGCTTTATGGGAATATAATGTTTAACACCTGATTCCCCTTAGCCCCTCCCAGTTCTGCCCCAACCCCCACATCTAATTTATAGAAATCCCACCCTCTCTAACAATCATCTGATGAACAGCCAGTGGGCCACTTATTGGGCATCACTGTCCTAAAGGATTTTTTCCTGGAAAAACATCATTTTCTAGTGATTTGTTAGCACCAGTGTAACCATTTACATTTATCTCTCTCTGTGCCTTACATGTACAAACAATTTTGTGTGTATGTTAAATATTCAAGGTCCATAATTTGGTGGAATTTCAGCCGTTCCCATCTGGCTTCAGTTCAACGCTGATATGCGGCACTGTATGCCAGCAATTACAGAAGGTCATTGAACACAAAGGCGCAGTGTTAAGGAGAAAAAACATCTGCCTCAGGTCAAGTTTAACTGGGCTAATGCAGAAACAGTCCTATTATATCTTACCTATGGAAAGTTATTTTAGATGGGGTTGCCATACTGTATATACTGTAAGGTTGGTCAGATTTTTGAAGTTAATGGCCTGATCTGTGTTGTTACAAATAAAGGATTATGGTAGATATGTTTATGTTTATACCGTGGGCAAAGTGTACAGGGTTTGGGGTGACAGTTAAAGACACATTGGTGGAGATTAAAGGATAAATATAAGCAAAAACTTTTTATCGCTTGCCTTTACATCCCATCTAGAGCCCAACACTCTGTTAGAAACAAAAGTGTTCCAGTATTAGGAGCACCTGACATCAGGGCAGTTCTTCATAAATCCCTCACCCAGTGGGTAAACTATGTATCTGTAGAAACAATTTATGATAGCCCAAAGGAAAACTGAAATCAAAGTAAAGAGAATATAAAGTGATACACTGACTTGGCTAAACCTTTAGTTGCAGTTAATACAAAGCAACCTGGGCCTTTACAACAGCTGGAGGTAGTGGCTATAAATCCCTGTACTTTCTGCTAACTCGATAAGGAATTTATGTCCACGGGATCTCATATATTATAATTTGGTTGATTATTAAATTAGTGTTATATTGCTCTGACAAGGCTCACCAGGGGCGTAACTACCAGGGAAGCAGGGGGACAACCTCCTACCCTATGGATAGGGGCCCCATTATAGTTTTGCTGGGGGGGGCCAGTGATATCTAGTTCTGACACTGTGGCTCACATCCAACCTATCACCCTATGGAATTGGTGCACATGGACTTTAAAAGTGGCCAAACAGATATTTTGACCATAGAAGACAACAGGATTGAACACTACGGACATTTTTTCTGTCCGATTGACAACAACTTCAGTCCTAATGTTTGATTGGGCCAAAGTAGTGTCTTGTTTGTACCAGCTCAGTTTATTTGGTTTTTGGTATTTTTACAGCACTTTGAAGTTCTGCATACCGGTAAGTACCACAATCTAAATAAACTGCTTTGTAATCCGCTTGAGAAAGGAACTACAGGTTCTGAAAGCTTGCTATGGTTATCATCTCACCTTTATATCACTTACATCTCAAACATATTTCCCAGTATATGAGTTGCAGGAGCTCTACAAGCTGTGGTTATCACAGAATATAATACGTTCTCTTTAACGAACTGCCTAGATAAGTGCAATAATAGGCTAAGTTGTGCAGAGCCAACTTGCGAGCAGCACATTTGTGTATAAATGGGTGCTGGTGACTCCAGTCCTGTGTGACAGAGCAGTAAAACCTTCTCCTAAAGTACAACAAGGGACAATCAGCTGCTATTGGCAGGATACTGGTATCGTATTTGGAGGAAGATTGAATAATACATGTAACCTTTCTTTGCAGATCCAGTGTGCGAGAAGCAAGTCTCCTGTTTAATGGAGCCCTAATGGACACAATTATGTGCTAAGTAACCTTTCCCAGGACTGGAACCAAACTGCTGCCCCCAAAGATCATTGTGATCCCCTCTTTATCCTTAGCAGCTTCCCAGACGCCCAGCTAGACTCGGATCCCCCACCCTGCTGCTGAGAAGAGAGAATGGTGTATATTTATGTTATAGAGCCTGCATATAAAGCAATAAATCTTACTTACAGTAGTTCTTTACATAGTCTCATCCCCTCTGCATTATAATAGCCTAGCGCTTAATTAGGAATTTAACTACCGTATATATAAACAGGGAAGTTTCTAGGCATAAGTGACCTAAGCCAACTGGTACTGAGAGGTTGGAGGATTTCAGGTGGTTGGCAACTATTCGATAGCAAAGAATGGTTGGCCAGGCTAAAACAATCTGTCCGTGTGTACCTAGACTGTAATTACCTAATGAGTACACAGCAGGGATAGAATATGTTCCTCAATACAGCACTCTGTACAGTCAGTGTGAATGCAATGTGTCCAAAAAAGTCTAATAAACATGGGCGAATGCAGGATGATTCCCTCTGTCAATTGCTTCAGGTTAATAATCTACACAAAAGGGGAAGGGGGAACTAGGGGAGACTTAAGCTGGGTACACACATTAGCAAGGAAGGGCCATATTTCTAAAGCCGTGGTATCGCTTTTTAGCAATACCGCGGGCTAGTTAATTTACGATTGCACATTTATGACCGAACGTTCGTTAATTAAAGAAAATTCGATCGTAGAATACCGTGCAGTAGTAAACTACCACAATGGTATTCTATGGGGATCGTAAATTTACCATACCGATCGTTAAAGTCACGGTATTGCTAAAAAGCGATACCATGGCTTTATAAATATGGCCCAAAGGGTGTTATGAACAGAACATTTCCCTGGGTGGTGATCGTTAGGTGTATGGTGGTAACAAGCGATCTTTCTATACTTTATGTAGGGAGAACGCTCATGATTGTCTGTAGCCTCATCTTTCAAAGATGCCAGACAGAATCTGTAAGATTAAAACATACTTATTTGGAGCCCCTAAAAACACCTTAAAAGGATTAATAGTATAGTATAGTATAGTATAGTATAGTACAGTACAGTGCAGTATTGTATAGTATAGTTTAGTATAGTACAGTACAGTACAGTATAGTATTGTATAGTATAGTACAGTATAGTATTGTATAGTATAGTATAGTATATTACAGTATAGTATAGTACAGTATAGTATAGTATTGTATAGTATAGTACAGTACAGCATAGTGTAGTATTGTATAGTATAGTACAGTATAGTATAGTACAGTACAGTATAGTATAGTACAGTGCAGTATAGTATAGTATAGTAGTTCAGGTCATTGGGATGGAAAAATACTGCTCTTTTTTCTGAAAAGCATTTGTATTTGCACTGAACTTCCCCTTTAAAAAGTCGGGAAGTTGTGCCTAAAATGAATGGGCATGTCCAGTTAAAAATAACTTAACCTAGAAATGCTCTCCAGCCCCCCAAATCCCACTTTCACATTATCAATAATTTCCCCTGAAGAGACTTACCTGACCCAGTCCCTCACTGCCTAGGTGCCGCCCCGTGCTCTTGTAATGAGCTCATTTCTGAGGAAAGCTGCAACCAGGAAGTGGAGCAGCTGTCAGCCGCTTAGCAGAGGAGGAGCGGCGAGGGACCAGGTCAGGCATCTTTGATAAATTTTGATAATGATAAAGTTTGGAGAACATTTATAGCTTAAGTTATTTTTTGACTGGCCATGCCCTTTAAGGTATAAATAGCAATGGTAAATTACTGTAAATGGCTCAGGGATCTGGGAAATGGTCTGGGGAATACCTATCAATGCCCCAAATCTTTAAAAACACTGTCCAGTACTGTGCCCCCTGTTTTAGAATTCTGCGTAGAGATATCTAGATTTTGTTAAAATTTGAAATTTCTTGAAAATTTTCAATTACTCTATAATTATCGGGAACAGTTCTGCGATTCGGAAAAGTCAGGAAATTTTATAATCCGCAAAGTACAAGTTCTGGTGGATTCGTGAAACCCGCTTCAGTAACCTGGTTCGGGTTCGGGTTCATCTCTACTGATTGTGAAAATGAGAATTTTTTTGAGAATTAGGTATCAGGGATGGACTAGAACTCGAACTTAAACCCGAGTTCGAGTCAAACTTTATGACTTTGTATGAACTTGAACTATTTAGAACTTTATCGAATTCACCGATAACCCTCGAATGTAGTGGTAGCCCCCGAAAATTCAATGCGGAAGCCCAACAATTGCCTGATGGTGAGGAAAGTTATGGTTTATGATATGTATGTGTTCCCCAGGCCATTTTCCAGGTCCCAGAGCCATGCACAGTTACCATTGCTATTTTTAACTGTATTTTTAAAGAACTTTTAGAACTATTTGTCCCCATTGACTTTATTGGATTCATTTTGTGAACTATAGAACTTTTACTGATGTTCTACAGTTTTAAAACAAACTGAACTTTAGGAAGTTTGGCTATATCTATTAGGTATCACTATTATCTCATTTGCTTGTGGGAGGCAACCTGAATTTTATTAGTGAGATACTACTTCACAGATATGTGTAAAACAATACAATGGTGCCACTTGTACATGTATACATTCATATCAGGCCCTGTCTATCAGTATGTCTTTATGATGTCTATCAGTATGTGTTTATGATTGTGGGGGAAACCGGAGTGCCCGGAGGAAACTCACGCAAGCACGGGGAGAACATACAAACACCTTGCAGACGTGTCCAAGGGTGAAATCAAACTCAGGACTTCAGCGCTGCAAGGCACCAGAACTAACCACTGAGCCACCATGCTGACGTGAAGATGATGAAGACAATGTGGCTTATTTAATAATATGTTACCTCTTTACTGGCCTAGTACAGTTAGGAAACATTTGATAGCATCTGATTGGCTGCTGCAGATTAAGAATACCCAATGGGTTTGGCTATTATGAATCGTGATTGGCCAAAAGTGTAAGGAAAGTGAGCAACTAGACACCATTTATCTAAGCCAAAGGAAGACCTAATGCTAAATTGCAGGAATAGATTTTAAAGTTAATTGAAGGTTACTTTTTATTAGAAGTCCAGGAAAGTGTTGTATTAAATTGCCTGTTATATCATTTTCTTATAACAGAATCAGTCTGGTAAAGTCTAGAATTCCTTTAAACTGGAAAAATAACAATTAACGCCCCCTTGCGTTCAGCAAGCTTTATTTAGTAGTGACCTAGCCCTTCCATATCTCCAAATCCAGCCATAAAGCAAACCAGGTCAGATGTGTATCTTGATAGAGTTTCAATCCCAGTGTCTGCAATTAAAGAAAACTTCAGGCAAAAACACAACATGACACATAGGTTTTTCAGTGCCAACCATTTGGTTGTAAAATGACATTTGTTTGCATGATAACAGATTGTGTTTGGTGCAGATTGACGTCCCATTGTTGATCTGTCACTCTTTCCTCCTTTGTATATTGTGATGTGTAAGATGTGGTTTGTCTGTCTGCTGAGGATGACAGACCAACTCAGAAGCACTATAAGAGCTCTTAAAAGGAGCAAGAGGAACTGGCTAATTGGCTGCTTTATCATTCCCATCTCCAGGCTTGGACTCTGAATGAAATGGGAGGGAATGGATACTGAGTGATATTAAAACAACAACAGAAGAAAAAAACTTAGGGGAAAGTTTTAAAGCTGAGAAAATCCAGAAGATGTAACAAATGGAACAGAGAGGGAATGAGGGGGAAGTGTAGGTGCCTACAGACCATTAATATAGAATCTATGAACAATGCGGGAACATATTGTGCAGCATGGCAAGTTGTTAGCAGAAATGCGGCACATCTAGAGATATAATTACAGAGGGTAACAGAGTAAAGAAATCTCAAGACGTATAAATGTGATAGAGAAATATCACCAGTCAAGTGAAAATCCAATCACAGGAGAGGCTTTGGCAAGAAGAGCGCAGGCAACTCGCGGTGTCCAGGAAAGTCATTAAAGGAACAGGTAAGGATATTAAACAGACCGATAATATGATAATAGATTATTCCAAATGTTATTATGGTCTGCAGGTGCAGATGTGTAGATCTGAGATTCAGGCTAGCCATACACAAATCAACTTGTGTTAGATTAACTTATATTTAGATTGATTTTTCAATGGTGTGATTGAATGAAATGAACTGAAAATTTCCGACCTGACCAATCAGTGTTTTTTATGATCGAAATTTGATCAGGTGAAACAATCAAAATTCCGATCAGAAGATTCACCCTGCGCTGGTAGACGATCTTCCTTGGTTCTGGAAGGAATAATTTCCGTCTTTTTTTTCGATAGGCCGATCGATTTCTAAAACACGGCCTTGATAATCCAATCAATTTGATCGAATTTGCCAAATTGATCAGAATACCGATGCTGTATTTTTCATTTTGAAAACACCAATTGATCAAAATGAAACCTGGACGTGTATTTGGCTAACTGTAGAATAAACAGTTAACTGCATCTTATTCTGGGGCTGGGAACTGGCAGTCAGCTAAACTCTGAGTAGTTTTATTAGACAGTTTATGAAATCCATTTGTGGGTTGATATAAACACACAGAGCGGAGTATGGAATGAATAGGGCTTACCATGCTTGCCCAGTTATTCTAAAACGTTCTAATTACGGAACTAAGAGAGCATTTGTTCCAGACACCCAGATCCCCTCTGGAGGTTTAAAGAAAATGTTATTAGTCAAATATACATTCTGATCCATAACAGGTATTTAAGTTTTCTACAGCTCCATGGTTGGAGACATTGGGGATTTTTCATTTTTTGATTTCCCTAATTGTGACACTTTAACATGCGTAATTGCCAGAGAACCAAATGCCTCAGGTAACACCTGTGTCAACTCTCATAGCATCCTACTGCTTCAATCTGCATTCCAATTACATCAAACAAATTGGATGGAAAGCAGGATTCCTGGGTAAAAAAAAATCTATTTAAAAAAAACAAAACAGATTAGATTGATTATTTGGTATCAACCCAGCTTATCTCAATACCTACCTTCTTTCTGGGGTCAGTTTTTGCCAGGAACCTATAAAATTTCCTTCTGCCTCATTTTCCTATTTAAGGGGGGGGATATTCTAAACTTGTATGTATGTATAATTTTATTTATATAGTGCCACTTGGGTATGGAGCGCTGTATATAAAATAGTAACATTGTAATTGACTCCAAACAGTAATCGGAAAGTATCCCTGGATCAGCCAGAACTACAGTATATGTATTAATACCAGTAATTCTCAATATTATATAGTATCCCTGTACTAACCAGAGCTACAGTATATGTATTAATACCAGTAATTCTCAATATTATATAGTATCCCTGTACCAACCAGAACTACAGTATATGTATTAATACCAGTAATTCTCAATATTATATAGTATCCCTGGATCAACCAGAACTACAGTATATGTATTAATACCAGTAATTCTCAACATTATATAGTATCCCCGTACCAACCAGATCTACAGTATATGTATTAATACCAGTAATTCTCAATATTATATAGTATCCCTGTACCAACCAGAACTACAGTATATGTATTAATACCAGTAATTCTCATATTATATAGTATCCCTGTACCAACCAGAACTACAGTATATGTATTAATACCAGTAATTCTCAATATTATATTGTATCCCTGTACCAACCAGAACTACAGTATATGTATTAATACCAGTAATTCTCAATATTATATAATATCCCTGTACCAACCTGAACTATAGTATATGTATTAATACCAGTAATTCTCAATATTATATAGTATCCCTGTACTAACCAGAACTACAGTATATGTTTTAATACCAGTACTTCACAATATTATATAGTATCCCCGTACCAACCAGAACTACAGTATATGTATTTTACCAGTAATTCTCAATATTATATAGTATCACCCTACCAGACCAGAACTACAGTATATGTATTATACCAGTAATTCTCAATATTATATAGTATCCCTGTACCAACCAGAACTACAGTATATGTATTAATACCATGTAATTCTCATATTATATAGTATCCCTGTACCAACCAGAACTACAGTATACTGTATGTATTAATACCAGTAATTCTCATTATATATTATCCCGTACCAACCAGAACTACAGATATATGTATTATACCAGTAATTCTTAATATATATAGTATCCCTGTACCAACAAACTACAGTACTGGTTAATACCAGTAATTCTCAATATTATATAGTATCCCTGTACCAACCAGAACTACAGTATATTATTAATACCGTAAATTCTCAATATTATATAGTTCCCTGATCAACCAGAACTCAGTATATGTATTAATACCAGTAATTCTCAATATTATATAGTATGCCCGTACAACCAGAACTACAGTATATGTATTAATACCAGTAATTCTCAATATTATACTATCCCATACCAACCAGAACTACAGTAATGTATTAATACCAGTAATTTTCAATATTATATAGTATCCTCGTACTAACCAACTACAGTATATATGTATTAATACCATAATTCTCAATATATAGTATCCCTGTACCAACCAGAACTACAGTATAATGTATTAATACCAGTAATTCTCAATATTATAGTATCCCTGTACCAACCAGAACTACATATACTTGTATTAATCACCAGTAATTCTCATATATATAGTATCCCTGTACCACCAGAACTACAGTATATAATATTAATACCAGTAATTCTCAATATTATATAGTATCCCTGTACCAACCAAACTCACTACTAA